>VUJU01000055.1:0-202633 GCA_009835225.1 Aphis craccivora
TATAATATCTGTATTCTTTAGAGTTGTGAGTGATTGTGATACATCCACTACCTACATCATTCCAAATTTAGATTATTATTTTGTGAAAATATTAAAATGTGGCAATTATCTTTTTAACAAGATAAGTTAGTATTCACTTCCTATAGAATGCAAATTTTTTGGTTGCATTGAATTCACTTTTATTTATCAAATTTTGATTTAGTCTCTAATGAGAGGTAAATATAAAAAAAAAAAATATAAAACTGGGATCAACTATTTTAGTGTAATGTCCACTGTTGAAAAGTTACAATATTTATACAATTATACGCTTTACGTACATGTGTATTTTTATAAGCCATTTAAAAGTGACCATAATATTAGGAATGTGCTCATTTTTTTAGAGATAATATACATTAATAGTTTTTATAGGTATATTATTTTAAGTTTACATCTAAATTCTAAATACTAACGTACTCTAGTAAAGTTTGAATAGAATTGTGATTAACAGATTTAAATTAGTTTAAATATTTTGAAAATTAAACTTTAGACAGAAAATAGTCATATTTATATAATTTTTTTTTAAATATGGGATTTTATAATGTTTTTAAATAGCTGTAAAAAAAACTATTTACTAATGAAAATATTGAAATAGATTAAGCTTTTCAATAGAGAACAAATAATTTAGTATAATTAAAATTCCTATAAATAGTTCAAAATTAGTCTCTAAATTTTAAAAATTATATTGCGCATAAAAAGTAATAATATATGAATAATTCAGGTTTCTATGGTTAATGTGTTTTGAATTATAACAAAATTATAAACGATTTTCAAGAAAAATTGATATTATTTATTAGAATATCTAATTTCGGCAGTATTTGAACTTGAAATACTCATAAAGTCATAACTATTTATAAATGTATATATCATAATATTTGGTGCATTCAAAAATATTAAATATGCATATTGTATGTATATTATGTGCACTGAAAACTGATAAAATATGCTCTCATTTTTCAAAAATATATCAAAAAGCCACTAAAATTTAACTTTTATTTTTGATTGTCTAACGATTTTTGTCATTCATTATGTACGAGTAAATATTATTAAATTAATTTAATTACATCTTCAATAGTACAATAGTCAATAACCAATTTAAATATCTGACTAAAAATAGAATAGTTTCTATGACACTATACAAGTCATAGTTTATAAAAATACATTTAATGTCAGTTTAGAACAGATTAACCGAAAAAATGTAATTATTACTAAAAATGCATTTATACAAAAAAATCATTAAAACATGCATTTATATTACCTAACCTATGAAATAAGCAAAAATATGCATATGGATTTGGTATTTGAATTATAAATAAGTCAAAACAAATTTTTGCCGAATCCATTTTATCATATGATGAAGCATAAAAACATGCAAATGCATTAAATTCACACCCTTGATTAATAAGCAATATTCTACTTCATTAATTAAAAATTACTTAGGTACCAGGAATCTATTATATTAAGTTTAAGTATTTAGAACTCAGGTATAATAATAAAAACATTTTTTTATTCATAATTGTAATAAAATAATTTGGTTATTTTTGTGACTAACTACTATATTCGTAAAAACTTGTTAAAATCATAGAAAAAAAAAACATAAATTCGTTCAGATTACCTTATAATATATATTTTGTATTTATTTGTTCATATTAAATTATTTTTAAAACTAGCAAATATTATTGATAAAAAGACAGGCAAGTAGTGCTACTCTACAGTAACTGTTGAGTGAGTCTCTGTAATGGAAATGTTAAATTTGAATCCATAAATATATTATACTGTATGATAACGAGTGGAGACGGAACCTATATTATGTTTTGTGATATTTATTTTTATATAATGTTATTAAGAAATTTATTTTACTATTATAATATAGTATTATGGTAGGTTAGTTATATTTTTGATAAAAATATTGCATTTATTTTATTTAATTATTATAGATATCACACATCATCGTAAAATCAATATAATCTTCATTCTTTTGTTCAGAACCTAAAACGAACTAATGTTAATTAACTTAACGACCAAAATTAGTTTTTTTAATTCAAAAATAATAAAATTATCGTTGTGGAATTTCGTTTAAATAAAGGAACGAGTTTTTGAAATAATTAATTCGAATTTAACGTTGTAAAAGTTTTAATTTATGTAGAATAATATGTGACGAGTAGAAATTTTCAGACAAGTTAAATTTTAAGGTAACCCTTATGAGCTTCGGAACTTTTACTATATAGCTATTGTTATACTCGTATATCCCATAAAACGATTATATAACACGTGTAACTAATATTAGTAAAGGCTATTATACAATATATAGGGTTAAAATGAAGGTTATAATACATTATTATAATTTTATTTAAATAATAACGTTTATTATTTATTTTAAAGTTTAAATAATGATAATTACAATATTTAATGTACCCGATGTTTATTTTAATTTTATTAATACATTTTAGTAATTTTGTTTTATATACTGGTTATTTCTTTTTATTTGATCACTCATCTGTCATTATATATATATTATTTCGAATTTTATTGACTACTTTTGATTAATATTTATACTTTAAGATTCGCTCATTTTTTTATTTATATATACACCTCAACTGCTAAGGTGATTGTCGTTTTTTAAATAGGTATATTACATTTTACAGGTTTATACAACATATTTTAAGAATAATATACATTAAGACTTATGTGGTTTTGTATATCTATGTGTATATATCATATTTTCTGGTATTCTGGATCAGGTTCATCTCTTCGAGGAGTTGAAGAATAATTTAAGTCGTTTCCTGATTATTGGTTGAAAGGGAGCATCAGTCTATTCCTGGAGTCTTTCATCAGGAGTCATTTGGTTAAATTTGTTTAACTGTTGTTGTGGTGTTGCATAAAGCCCATTTTTGTTCATTATATGTTATATGTTTGTGAGTGTATAAGTTATTATAGAGTGTGGACGTGTGGTCAATTCTTAATCTGTTGATTATATGGTTTGATGTCTGCACGACAGTGATACGTTAAGTACCCACGTGAAGGGGGTTGATTTAATTTCACACTTTTAGAAAATGTTTAGAAGTTTAGATAGATAAACATTTAATTTCAACATTATATATTTTATTATTTTTCCAATCTTATGTTTATAGAAGCTTTGAATACAATTGGTTTTCTAATGTTCTTTAATGTACTGCATATTTGAAAAATAATATTTTTCTAAAGAAATGTATTCGCGTATAATGTAAATGTTAGTCATAGTGTTTTGTTGTTTTATTTTTAATTTAAAATTATAATAATCTTAGTGAAGAAAATATAAATGGCAAAGATAATTTTTTAAATGATTGCTGCTGAAAATACTAACAGCTGATTTTTATATTATTGAACGAGTCACATATTCCAATTTCTGACTACAACATTGGTGTACCTATTTTTCGTGATTTTCTTATTATAAGGTTTCTTATATTTATTATTATTTTATTGTATCTGTACTGAATATATTTTTTTGTAAGTTTTTATTATTATTCAACAGGATTAGAAACCAGAGTAGTTTAATGGTTATGACTTCTTTTGAAAATAATAATAAAAAATAAAACATTTAAGTATATATTATGTTTTATATTCATGTAAAACTATTTACAAAAAAGCGGTTTAATTGTAAATATAATTATTAAAATCATTAATCACTTTATCTGTAGTTTCTACTTAATATTTATTATGAATTTATGATCAATTATAAGATTTTTAATTAAATGTATGTTTTATGTCCTTAATTTTATACTTTTTAGATATCCTACCATTGTTTTCAAAGCTCAAAATACTTATATATTACAGAAGATAATGGTATGAAATGAATTTTAAATAATGTAATTTGCATAATTTTAATTAAAATAAATTTCTAAAATATGTAAGTGTATGAAGTTAACTAAAAGAAAGATTGGTTTATTTATTATAATATCTATCGTATGTTTATTATACAGAAAATAATTTCAATAATAATAATAATAATAATATTTTTTTTGTTTTTAGAGCATATTATTTCGATGAATAAACACGATAAATACAATATTTTATATATATTATATATATATATATGTATATTTGTTTTTATAAATTCCAATACAGCTCGTCCCAATTATTGTAACTTTAAATTTCTAGTTTAGCACAATATCGCAACCAGAATAAAATAAGAAACGCATCATAATATATACTATTTTAAAAACCTGTTTAGGTATCGTTATATTATTATATTAACTTATTAAATTTGAATTTCGTTGGGGGGAGGGTATCTACCACAGATCGAAAATAAAATACAATGATATATACAAAAATAGAATGAGTGGTAAAAAAAAAAATAAGGAAAACTATACGCGACGGAAATATATCCGGTCGTCGTCGTCGTCGTTTCCACCAATCGTCGACGAGTTGCGCGCGCCCGCGTCCGGAAATACTACGTCGGCCGGAGAAAATAAATACGAAAACGAAACGGAATGGAAATATACAATCGTATTCGGGCTCGGCAGCGTTGTCGTTGTCGGGCTGGCGGGCGGGAGGACGGCTGGTGACCGTGCGCGGCGGCGGTCGATTCGCACATTATACGGCAAAGCGCGCGCGCGCGTCGCACATTACATTCGTAATACAGTCGACAACGACTCCCTTTTCGGTTTGCGTTTTCCCTTCCGTTTTATTTATCCGGCACGCACCGAACATTTATCGCGGCCCCGCCGAATGGCTCGCTGACGAGAGGAGAGGGCGACAAAGGGTAGGGCGCATTCCGTTTGTAGAATACATTTGGAAAACCGCCGCCGCCCACTGACGATTTTCCTCAGCCAGTCGAATATATTATTGTAATACTTTTGTATATTAAACTCACACTCTGTGTAGGTAAATTTGAACGCGTTTGAGTATAGCTAATGAGACCGCAACGTTTTTGCGTATTATATTAAAATAGCTGAAATGCTTATACGTGTTATTTCGGAACACGTGGTATTTGAGGGGGGAGGCGTTTAGTTTTGACGTTTCTGTCAGCATGAGTTTGATCTACATATACTTCAGTAGCGAATATACAGAGTAAACTGCAGAGTAATAAGTCATTTATGGATTTCATCGGTATATTGGTAGTTTGAGTCCTCACCAATTATAATGTAGGTGCTACACTTGGACGATGTTTTCGAAACGAATTTTCTTCATTTTCATCTGGGGATTGAGCTGTTGGCTAAATTTGGATCCATGTTTTTGATAACTCTTATTTGTAATATTAAAAAAAATAATAATGATAATAACAACCATACGGCGTTTCATATAGGCAATTTAGCTACACGTCTGTGAGCTTATTTTTCTCATATCTCACTTTATTACCATTTTTCGTTTAATATAATAATACTTTTCTCAAGACTACTGGTTACACTATGTTATATATATATTAAAAAAAAATATTAGATTTTTGGTATGTTTATTTTACCAATCAGTTGTGTCAACCAGTAAGTTCTTCTATACAGTAGTGTTGATGGGTGGATGGATTAGTACAGTTTTCCTGATAGTAATATATTGTATTATTGATGATATACAGCAGCACTATTGAGAACTCCGGGAGATATCTGATACGATTGATCTAAAATTAATATTACGATATTAATACAGTTTTTATGTGTCAAATCTTAATAAATGTATACGTGTGCATAATATGAACACGGTGTAAGCCGTAAAACATACGATTGTATATTTTATGTACTTAAGTATATAAATATTATTAAATTTTGCGATTTCACGATCTTTTCTGCTAACGCCAATATACTGAAATAATTTTTGGCCTCAACATTTTATTTTAGTGATATTATAATATTATTAATGTGATTGATTTTTAGTATGTTTGCTGTGTTTAATAATATCATAATACGTATTGTAGAATGAAGCAGCCGTGCCGTTATGGGATACTCAGTTGTAAACTAATTTTTTTTATTATTTAAAAAAAATCAATTATCTGCGATGTACCTACTATAACTATAGTGAGATGTACATAAATTTAATATGATATGTGTCATTATCCGTCGGTGGTAATTACTAATTATGCACTAAACTACGTAATTACATTTTCACGCGAAAACGATTAAATTAAAACTATACAGAGTTTTTCAATTCGATGTTTTGCCTTTTGGTTCCCCGCTAACATATGTGTATACTAAATAAAAATCCGTATCTACGTTATTTACCCGTTTCTTGATTTTACATATTAATTTTATGTTCACTGATCACAATCGTTCCATAATAATTTATAACTGAATTTACCTATACCAGATTATTATACATAAATTACGTATAAAACTCAAGTACGTAAAGTAATTTGATAAATAATTAATTCACCACTGATGACATTTGACACTTCTATTTCTATATAAAGTAATTTACATTTATTAAAAATAAATAAAACTTAAAATTAGTAAATTATAATTTACAACACAGGAAGCTTATTTTAATATTCATTAAAATAATAACAATATTTTTTTCGATGTTTAAAAAAATTAATAAACTAAGTATTTAATTAGCATAATTAGGAATAAGGTAGGTGATGCTTGTTTACACATGTAATATAAAATTTATGTTAAATAACTGATTATACATTTATACAGTACATACACCTACAAGTTTTTAGTGGATATTGAAGTATACTTTTATGAAAACTGAAAATAAAAATTTTAAAAATATTGCGATCAAAAAATCATAATGCTCTTAAAAACAACATTTAATAAGCAACTTTCAATATTATTATTTTATACTTTAAATTTATTTTACATTATTTCATTTGTTTGTGTACAAATAAGGTATGCCCATACAACCTATTTCAAATAGTTATCAATCGTATATAATAAAACAGATCATTGGTCATTTGACTTTTCGTGCCATAAACGTAAAAGATAAACGTAAATAAAACTTAACACTTAATTTTTGTTGCATATTAATAATATATTTTGTTTATTATTGTAAATATAGAGTATTACAGTTATTGATATAGTGGCTGCAGCTCAATATTTTTTCATTATTCATATCAACAACGGTATTTGTAAAATGATTTTTTTAGTTTAAATATTATATTTTAAATTTCTTTGGTTAAACGGACGGTACGTTTCACACACTTATGTAATATATTACACCACATTTGACTTTTGCCGGAGTGAAGTGAAGGGGGGCGTCGCCATTTTGAGAACGTCCCCCAGTGTTAGGTAGAAAGAGGGGGCACACACTTTTGTCGGATGCGAACTCAGGGGATGAGTGGAGGGTACGATGAGAGGGGGGACAAGAGAGAGAGAAAGAGAGAGAGAATTATTGATCGGTACGCCACACCCTTGAAACCCCCCCTTGAAAAGTAAACCCAAACGCTGTAGGGGGGGAAGGCTGTGTGAGGGATGGGTGGGGCATGAGGGGATTGACTGGTGGGATAGGGGGTATCCCGCACGCTCGTTCCTGGAAAACTTTAATGTCATTCCTACTGCGAAGCGGTCTGGGTCTCCCTGCTAACTTCTCTTCGCTCATACCCTACCCCTTTTGTCCACCCAGCCACCCACTTCTCTTTTATGTATGTATTATATCTTTCTGCTACTCTGGTCTCGGGAAATATCGAGCGGGTTCCACGCCGTGTCAAGAGGTCTCCGGTTTTCATTGTATGCACAATTTAAGCGCACGAACACCAAAAAGAGAGAACGAATAATTTTTAACTTAATTTTATTCATTAAAAATAAATAGAGACTTTTATTTTATAACTGATTTCATACATAATAATATATATAAGTATTAATTATAATACGTTTAAGGCTATAAGAAAAATGCATAGTACCTATATCATCTGAATATGCATTTATAAACTACATATATTAATATTAGTTATGCATTTTTAATATTGTATATCTACAATATATTTTAATATTAATATGTATTAACATATAAAACATAAATTAATAATAATATGTGCTCGCGTAGTATTTTGATAGCACTTGATTTATATATTATATTTATATTATAAATCCAATAATCGTATTATAAAAAATATTGTGTAAATAAATTTATAAAATAATGGTATGGTAAATATGAATGTATAAATTTGATATTATGTTTGAATAAAAAAAAAATTAGAGTTTAAATGTCTGTAAAATAAAAAAAATAATTTTAACAAGACATCATATTCTAAAAATACAAAGAATTTAATATCAAATATTGTATTATTCTATTACAGGTAGTAAATTAGTTAGTTGTTATTATTGTTCATTATAAATATATAGTAATAAGTTTTTTCTTATTTACCGGCAATCATCATATTTTTTATATCAATGATGATGTTTGAGATTACGGTATTTTAGAGTTCTAGAATATGTTGATTAATATTAATATTTTATAATTATTATTATTAAGTGTATTTTAAGTTATAATTTATAACTATACATTATTTTCCGAACAATGGCCATCTGTAGGATCATTGGAAATTTTATTAAATGGAATAAAATGAAAAATAAAAAAAAAATTATAGAATTTTCGATTGTGTCATAATGATGTTGAAGAGATAAATTTCGAGTAAAATGCATAGCTCATTTTTCTTCGATAAGTTTTTTTTATGCGTTTCACGTAATATTTAATATTTTTGATTCAGTCTATACTTTAACTATGGCCTACATCAGTAGTTATTTAATACATTATTGCTTTCCTATATGGCTATATTCATTTCAAAGTTTTCCTCGTCAAATAGGAACGGTGTTCTACGTCCCCTTTCCCTATTAAGTATTTATTACACTCTCTTTAACACGTTTTATGCAATCATCAAATGAAGATCCGAGTTTTATTTTTGAGTATTAATTGTTATTTTAATTTTAATTTATTAGCTAAGAAGTTGCATTATTTTTCAATTCATATATATATATATATATATATATATATTATTTACTTAACCTTGTTTTGTTGGGGTATTTGGCTCGTGCAGCTATACAAGTAATACAATATTTAAAACACTAATTTTAATATTTAATTTTATTGAGCTTGAATATAGCTTTATCTTGACACCCCTTCTTAGCTTCTTCAAATAATCACTCAATAATTATCTATCTTATTGCTGATTATCATATAATTTATTACGAGTATTTATTTAACAACTGTTGTCATAAACAGAACCTTTTCAAGTTTTACCACTTTTGATAAACTTAGGTAGATTATCGTATTATTTAAAGACGATATGCTGCACTATGGTACTGCATATAATTTTTAATTTTTAATATTTTTTATTATATTCATATAAAACTACAAATACAATTATACACACACATACAGAACAAAGAAAATATGATTTTTGGATGATTGTTATTGTGGGCTAGGTAAGAATGTTATAAGCATTGAGTCATCAGATCTAAAAATCAAATTAATAACAGTGGCGATACGAATGTTAGACATTTTGTAGATTTTAATCTTAAATCGATTTATAAATATACATGAATATTTAATAGTAAAACGCCAAAATTAAAATATGGGAAATAAATACATTTTTTTTTAAATTTTAATTTCAATAAGATAATAATATTATAACTGTTATAGTATATCAACTATATTAACTTTTTAATAATCTTCTTTATTTTCTATAGATAGTAATTAATTATTTAATAAATATAAAAAACATTAATTATTAGAAGCTGTTATTTTTTCTGCCATATAGATATAATGTGGCATTAAAACGGATAATGATTACAAAAAAAATAAGTTCTTTCGAAACCTTCCTATTTTTTTTTTTATATTGTACTTTTGTGTTATTTGCTATATACTACTGAATATTAAATTTTTTGGTTCTTGTCTTAAAAATCATGACTATTTGTGCTTATTGAGCCATTGAGGACATTATAATTGTTATAAAGTTTTTTAAATATGATATTTTAAATATTTATACATTTTCAAATTCAACTTCTAATGGTAAGTATAAGTTAAATATTTTAAATATTCATGTATTGAGTTTAATATAAAATATAAATTATATTTAAATTTTAAAAATAGCTCAATTAAATATATTGAAGTTAAACAAATATTCAAATACGTTTCAATATTTTTTGTCTTTTTTTATAAGAAAAAATAGTGTAGATGGATATTGTCTATATTCTATATTATACTGTAAAAATAGGTAATACTGTTCAATATAAAATACTCGTTATCCACCGTTCCAGTTAATAAACACATAAATATTATGAGTATAATATAGTATAATATCGGTTAAAAGTTAATTATCTTCAAAAAATTATTTAGTTTTTAATGATGAAATCATTTATTCAATTCAAAAATACTGTTTTTGAAGTTCGTAATTTTCTTAAAAAGAATAAATACTAAGAATTATGTTTAAATATTTACGAGAAACATAAAATTATGAAAAAGGTACTACTTTAATAATATTATATTTTCGATATTTCTCGCGTGATGCATTCAATTAAACTAAAATAGTATGATTAAATAACGAAGTACAAACAAAATGTTCGTGAAAAACGTTCTATATTGGATATTCATCTTTTAATTAGTCACACAAACAATGGCCGTTTAAATAATTAATTAATACCAAAGATGTATTTAATATCGGGTTTAGTTATTACTTTTTTTTTTTTATAATTACACATTATTGCATTGTGTTCGCGTGTCATTTTTATATTCTCATTGTTTTTATTAAAACATTGAGCTATGTTTAAATTATTAACTGACTTGGCGAAACAAGAATTTGAGTTGTCCAGCTGCTATAGAAATATATCATGGTAGTGAAAATTATAAACATTTTTTGTTATGCCATAAAGATTATTATCAAATAATAAACGTGATAATGGTATGAGTATGTATATTATATATATAAATACATTGCTTACGAGTAGAACATGTCGTGATAATGACGAGTTTTTCCATGTTTACAAAAAAAAAAAAACATTCATCATATTTTATTATAATTTTAAAATGGGTGTTTTTTTAATAAACAGTTTATAACCAACCAAAAACTTTAATATAAGTAAAACTGTTCTGTTTATACTATAATAGGCAGTACGTATTTGATGGAATTTATGTGCTTTATGTACACATAGCATGTCTCGGAATGTAAACAGTCAATGTTATTTTTATAAACCTTATATTTAAGTAATAATAAAAAAATCCTCTTAAATATATTTGAACATCGGAATAAATATTTGATTGTGATCATCAAATGCAAATGTATTGTTAAATATTAACAATATAATACGTAATCCAAAAGTTAAATTAATTGGTTTTCTAGTAATTAAAGCAAATAAATTGAAAATGTACAACTTTTTCTCATACAATATTTTTTAAATAGTATAAAGTTAATTTTGATATATAATTTATGAAACATATTTTTTTTATTTTAAATGACAATATAAAAGAATTAAGTTTAGCATTCTTAATAATCCATTAATAGGATACTTAATTATTAAAATTATTACCTAGATTAAGTTTTAACTATTTTTAAATAAATAAATCATGGCTTAATAACAGCCTACTTGAATCAAATTTAAATAATATAAAGCATATTATTTTTAATTTACAAAATATTAATATTCAAAGCAATTTAAATATTTGCGTTCATTCATCAATATGCTATTTAGTATTGTTAGTTCATAAATTCTTTTAAATTGTTCATAAACTAAGATTTATAGGTACCTACTTGATAAAAATCAATTAAGAATATTATATTATTTTTCATTTGTTCAATCAATTATTCATTACGGTCTTACGATATCCAAAGCTGGAAATATGCTTACGCGCAATTTTCATATAAGAAAACTAAAAATTACTGTAAATAAAATAATTAAATTTATTTTAAAGTTACATACCTATACAAGTTCTGATATTATTTAAAAAAAAAAAAAAACTAAATGTGTTTAATTATGATAAAAAATAGCGATCACCATTTATATATAAACATAGAAATGTTAAGCCAATATGTAAACATAAAATGGAAGTTTAACTATATCTAGATTTTATAAATCTTTTGGTTTCAAAAGCTAATTAAATAGCACTATTATTCTATGTAAATATTTAAAAATTAATATGAAGCTCTTTAAAAATTACTATCATTTTAAGTTAACCGTACTAAGATTACTCTAGTTTCTAACGTTTAGAAATATTATAAAGTAGGTACTATTATATTTTAATTACACTCTGTTATTATTATTAGATAATCATATTATATGGTAAGGAGAATTAATGTTGCAATATTTTTCTATTATATTTTATTTAATTCTTTTTTTCACTTGGCATTTTTTTTAGTCTTCTTCTATAAATATGTATTATGTTTACTATGCTTATAGTAATTATTGTATAACTATCCTAATAACTTATCACCTTCAACATAAGCATTAGCTTAATAAAGATGCGTAAACAATATTTATTGATGTTTATAATTTAATTAAAGTATTTAATTGTTTGTTTGTTTGTAAAAAAAAAAATAATTAAACTTTATACATTTATTTTAATTCAACATAATAATATGATTTTTAAGATATAATGGAATATAATATGTAATTTGTAAAATATACTTTAAAATGAGCCATTGATAATCTAAACCTAATGGAAAAATATGTAAATTTTAAAAATATTCATATTGTTCATTATATTGTAGTTAATAGTCGTGATTTCACGTATAATTTTTCAAATAAACTCGGAAACAATAAAAAATTGGTTTGTACTATATTAGACATTAGTATACTATAATATTAAAATATGAATTGTGTGTTATCTGAAAATGGAAATTGTCATTATTCATTAGTATTAAAATATTAAATATAAATTTGGTTTTAAGATATTTGTCGTTTAATATTAAAAACTAATACATAACATTTATTACTAATATAAGCATAGACAATCCTAACAAATTTTGGCGAGTTAATTTTTTTACTGTAGTTATTAACTTGTAAAAATTATTTGTGTAAAAATATACTGCAGATTAAATATTAAAAAGTTTTTTTTTTTTTACCAATTATCAAATTTATAGTTTAGTAATTTAGTTAGTGTACTCAAGTTGAAAATGTGAAGTTTTTTATAGGTTACACAATAAAATAAAACTAGATTTTTCCGTTTGATAACAATATACCTACTATTATTTACTAATTTACTGAAAACAAATATGGTTATTAGTTTTAATTATAATATATATAATGGCGATTATTAAAAAAAAAAATGTTTAATAAAACCACAATGTAAATTTATTCTATATTATGCAATGACGTCCCGTCAGTTTTTATAAGGCGTTTTTGGTAGGCAATTTAAATACATAGATTATTCTGTGCGGTTTCGCGACTGGTTGACCACAATATTATGCGGTGACGTCGTAATACTATTATTCAATACGTATTTACTTGCACAGTACAAAAATGTTTTTTGGTTTTGTGGAGCTGTTTTCCTAAAAAAATGTATACCGTTCAAGTGTTCGCATCGTATACAGCACTGTAGTGTAGTGAATAATACTGAATATGCATATTATAATATTATCATATACGTACATCGGTTGGTATTTCGATGCACGCAGCACACGTCACATATTGTTATATATTGCGAGAAAAGAAGACCTAGCTAGCGAGCGAGACGGGAAAATCTTTTCAACGGGCGGGAAAGTGTGACGAGGGTGGATTTCGAAGACTGTTTTTAGGACTGCACACAGTATTCGGGTCGTCTCCGCCACCCATCGCTCGCTGGTGGAAAACGTCGCGGCAGATTGTCGTTTAGCCTAGACGTCATCTAAAGTTTTGGCTCGTAGACATGGATGAGGGGGGGGAATAAGGAATAACGTGTGATATATATATATACACAATAAATATATAAGTGTGTGTATGTGTGTGCACGTATAATATAAATGAGGGGGACGGTACGGAGTGACTATATATATATATATATATACTTGGGACGTAGAGAGAAAGCGGTAAACGACGGAGAATAAAACACAACATCGCCGTGTATCGCGGGTGAGCGTGTGTGCGCGCGAGAGTGGTGTGCTACAAGGGGGGGCCGCGAGCACAGGGAGAGATTGCGAAAAAGAGAGGAAGAACTCTGCCACCCGCGTTTGCTACATCGATTTGTTTTGTGCGTGCCCAGCAACGTAGTTTTCTCTCGTTGTGTGTGCCTCGGCCTCGGTTTCCGCGTAGGGCGTTGGGTGTGGCCTTAGCCGCCGCTGCCGTTGCCACCGAGGTGGTGGTGTTATATACCGAGTCGCAGCGACACACAAAACCATGAAATACCATTAAAATACGCCCGCAGACACGCGCAAGCACACTCATATACTCACGGGGCATAGGTATATGCGAGCAAAGAAAATGGAATATACAAAGAATGCGAGTAGCCAAAGGATGAGCGAAGGCCCGGGGGAGGGGGCGTTATGGGGAGAAAAATTCAACCCGATCGATAAGTGGTCCCGCGGTGGTTACCGATTACATACAAACACACACGCACACACTCATACTGTATACATATTACACACTTAGTACCAGCATTATGTATAGAACAGACGACAGCTTTTCTGTTCATTTAAAATTAAGACCGTATGTTAAAATGTATTCCTCGTCGTTCACTTCGCGTCGCTGCAAACTGTATAAAGTTATATAATACTATGAACAATATTATTATGGTCACAGCTTATAGTTGTTACAGAAATGTCGGTAACAACATTGTTTTGACTGTTATCTGTGATTATTATGTTTGTTTTTCACGTGGTACGTTTTATTTATTTGTATACTAAAATTGTTTTAATAATTTTATGATAATGTATGACATATTATCATTTTCACTTTCAAACATTACGTTTGTCACGAAATATTATATTTTTTAGTTCTAATTTCGTTTTCACACGAATTAAATTACCCTAATATAATATATGCGATTATGATTTGATAGTTAATAAACAAACGGATTTTTTTCCTCTTTTTGTCATATTAAATTACATTAAATGTATATTATACATGTGCCTGCACATGTTTAGAGACGTTTTCTACGAGTTTCATAATTCTAGTCGAAATTCAAATCTCGAGGCTCTTATAGCTTTATACATTAATTTTAACTAAAATTATTATGGGCGTATGGCGTTTTTATTATTAATTAATAGGTAGTAGAAAATAATATTGAGGTTTGCAATGCACTTGATTGTAATATTAATGAGGGAAATATTTCTATTTAGTATTAACACAGTTCGACATTGATGTAACATGGTCGGTCACAAGGAAAGTCCTTTATTTTTGTAGACGTAAAATGTCAGAAGCGGAAACTGTCAGAACAATAAACCATGACTGTACACCAAGTGTACTATAGGTAGTATTATTATTGAGTAAACATTAAAACATAATAAGTGAAATGTAAATAATTTAATTTATTACATTTTCAACGAAAGCTACTGCAAGTAAAAAACATAGAGTTCTTTTATTATTTCGTTCTAAAATTTAATTTCAAACTTATTCTATTAATTTTATATTATAGTAAGACATAAAATTCATATAATTCGTAGTTTCATTTCCAAAATAATATTATATCTTATTTAAGTCAATGGTATTTGGTCAATAATATTGTAAGAATATTTTTGGTTTATACTTATTACACTTATTTGTGATAATTATTTCATAATCATTATAACTAAATTATTCTTAACTATTCATCAAGAATTATGATAGGCCTAATACTTTTGAAACTACTTATTGTGATTGAGAAAACATTTATTATTTTTTGTTTATAAGTACTGTTTTTATAGTTGGTATGTATTAAGAAATTGGAATAATATGATATTATAATATATATTACACTAATTTATATTAATATATTTTAAATTGTCAAATTAAGAGTTTATAATATAGTAAAAAACCTAATACAAATATATTACTTTATTGTATTACAAATACTTGTAACTGTACTTTTTATTTTAATTATTGAGTTATATACATACTTTTATTATTACAGGACTATATTAGTTTTTGAAAAAAAATAACGATGAACTAAATACTATACATAACTTACTAGATACATTTATTATAGAATACAAACAAAACTTTTTTAAATAGTTTAAATTTAGTAAGAATTTATAGAATACATTTTAGAAAAAATGATAGCTATGTTTAACAGTATTTTATTGATATTTGTACACTTTTCATGAATTCAAAATATTGTATGTTAGTATAAAATCGTTGTTTTAGAATTCAATTAGTTTACTTATATTAAATTTAAAATTTGAAATAAATTTGTATAAAAACTATTATCATCATAAAAGAATCTAGTATTAAAATTATTTTTACATTTAACTATTTCAACTAAAATATACATAGAATAAAGATAATTTAATTTCCTTTATACATACCTACTAATAATATTTAAAATTAAATCATGTTTGATAGCGACTGGGTGGTGTGATCATTTATATACATAATTAATTTTAGGTTATAATTAAACATACATTATCATTATTTTCAGATGGATTATTATTTGTATAATATAAAACAATAAAATCTAAAACATTTTTAATTTTTAATTATTAATGAGGTTTAATGACGCCCTAAAGAACTAAGGTGGATAACTTAAAATACATCTTTGTGGATTTAATAGTGTTATTGTTTAACTAAAGTTTTAAAAATTTAAAATACTATAATACTATAATAATAATAGTAGTAGTTTATGTATATTTTTTAAAAACGTTTAAATTTTGAACTATGAAAAATATTATTTTTTAAATATAATTAATATATATTATATTAATCGTTGTTTCATTGATAGTAAAAGTTATTTCTTATTGGAAATGGAAGTTAACATACTTATAAATTAATAAAACAAGGCTACTTGTTCATTAATTAGGTACTATATTCAATAAATATTAAAATACTTCATCAATGACATTTTGGTTTGCTGTAGTTATACAATTAATCTAATAAATATAATATGCTTAGTTAGGTAGGTACAGGTATAGTCACGTCATTTAAACATATAATCATATTGTGACCTATGGTACCACTGGTACCAGAAATGTAAATGGAATATAAACGAGTAGGTAAATTGAAGAAAAAAGAATTTAGAGTAGAAATGTGTAGAGTTTACTACTTTATTATTTTCATTCAAAATTTCCAATGGTAATATAACAATGATATGATGTATTCAGTATTATCGCAATTAAGATTCTGAAAAATGTGTTCTACAATAATATAAATGTTGTGTAGTTTTTTTTATATTTTTCATAACGTTTTGCAACAGTACGTTTTCTATCATCAAGGTTTTTTGATAGGAAATTTAAAAATATTCTGGAAGAGTTAACAGTAGTCAAAATATTTAGTATCTATTTTAAAGAATTGAAAATAATTAATTACTAACAGTAGAAAAACAAAATTATTTACAATAGATTTCAACAAAAACATTTTGTTATTATTATAAAAAAAATACTTGTTGAGATATGAAACTTAAATGAAAATATTTTTTTTAGTTTCTTCAATAAATAATATAATTTTAGTTAAGTATTTTTATAAAATAAAACGTTGTTTATTGGTTGCAAAATGAAAATGAAATATAAAGTTTCTAATGCCTAAGTTGTTTTTACAGCAATATTATTAAAAAATATCAAAGATATTTAATAGGTAGTCAAAGTTCCTAACAAGCATTTCAAATTTTGACAAAATTATTAATATATATATATTTAAGTTTTAAGAAATTCATAAAATTTATAATTTATTTTAATATCTACGACTTTGTAATATGTATTATATTTAAAAGAGACATAGTAAGTTATTCTTGTTGGAATTAAAAATAAATAAATAAAATAAGCATTAAAACTATATAAATATTCATTTTTTATTAGTGTTTGAAAATAAAATAAAGTTACTATTTTAGTTTTGGTAACTAAAAACATAGATATTAATCTCAGAAGAATTTTCTTCTTACAGTTTTAGTTATTTTGTTTTATATGAAATAAAAAATATAAGGGATTAAACATGTTTTGTTATCACTTTTAATTTTTATTAATTTTCAATGCATAATGGAATTTAAAAATATTATTCAGTTTTTATACCATAGATTCATACATATTCTACTCGTGGTATGCTATTAAATATATTAAGTTGATGAAATTATTAAATATAACTATTAATAATGTATGCGATATTGTTTTCAAAAATAAATTCAAATTTTAAGTTAAATTTAACGTATTAATTTTAAATAAATACATTTTTTATAGTTCCATAAATTAAATTTATTATAAAATATCTTTAAAATAAAAGCTGAAGCACAGTTTTATCTTTGAATTATTTTTCGTATCCGGTGATTTATTATTGAATTCAAATTCAATAAATTCATTACCTATGTAGATTATAAATACTTTAAATTCCGAGGTACACTCGATAACTAATATACAATAGAATTTTTTTTATTTTATTTAAATTAAAACAATGCATTTTATAGCAGAAAGTGAATTGTCAATATTATCTGATACTTTATTAGTACGTGTTTAAGTCTGTAGATAATAGACATTATAGATACAATATTTATACTTACGAATGTTAAAACAAAATCTAACATTTTAAAAACAAGTATTTTGAAATTTATATTCTTATTCTTTTTTAAACATAATATTTAGAGTTAAATTGTTCAATATGGTTTTTAATTATTTTTGAGTACCTACATACATAATTAAACTAAAAATTTTCCCTTGTAACCCTTAACCCTTGATATTACTGTGCGTCTGTAAGAAATAATTTTTTACATGTTTTACATATTATCATGTTCAAGGGTTTGTTACATTTTATTACGATAAAACATTCAACAAACAATTATTAAAACTCATTATTACATTTTTCTATTAAAAAGAAACAACTTAATCGAATATTACTGAAACTGTCATTCATCATGATATTCTGTTTTTTTTGGCACAACCATTTTGGATATCTATCAATCAAAAAAACCTGTTATTTTTTTACACGGCCATCGTCCGTTGCGCGCCAGTGTAAATTTTTTTTTAATTCAATTTTATCCTATACAGAAAGAGAGAGAGATGGGGTTGCAATATTTGCTGATGTCATTTAGGGGTAATTATTATTATTGGCTAATGCTTGGGAAAGGGTAGCAAGTTCATTCAAATTCTCCACTCGGTCGGTTGTTCGTTCGCCACTCGCCGCCCCTGCGCCACACTTCCAAAGCGGTGCTCGCTCGCTACGAATCAATCCGGGATTGTCGGCAGCGGACGAGTAATTAATCATAAAACGTTGTCGGATATTATATACAGTCATGTCAACCACCGGATTGTTCGGTTTTTAAGGCATGGCAACTGGAGGGTTTATGGTATTGGCAAGCGGGTTGGTAGTAGGGTACTGCAGGCGTACAGCTAACTTTCACTAAAGAAGGTATTTCCCTTCAACTTCTAGCAAACTATCCCCCTCCCTTCCCATCATCCTTGAAAAGTTTGATTAAATATTGAAATATAAAAACAATTTCCTACACAAGTGACATAACAGCGCATAATATCTGCAATATATATCAATATATATTTTTTATTATTTTTTTTTTTGAATCTTAATAATGATTTTCTTTTAGTGTCCGGGAAATGAGTCCGCCTCAAAACCGTCTGAAAATTCTAACGACGTGAGAAATTAAAAATGTATTTGGTATTATTTATTAATTTATTCTCGTTACGAATTATAAATTATATTATCTTACGTAAGCAGTATCTGTATTATAATATTGTATTATTACTCTTATCCCATTTAATCTTACTATATAGATAGTATATAATCGTTCGTGTGTGTAATGTAGCAATATTGGTATAATTATTCTTATTTGATTGGCATAACTTACTGTTCGTGCGTGTTGCATAAATACTGTAAATTTATATAAAGTATAAAATATAATTATTGTATTGTAACGAATTGTATTTTTTTCTTTTCAGAGATCCTGTGGTATAACACGTGAAAACAATTATCATCATTGTCAATAATTAAAACAAACCATTTAATTATGTATTGTTTATTTGCGGTATACTTCTCGATGGATTTATAGAGCTTTCACTGGATTATGGTGAAACTGCGTAGTCATCGTAATATTATTATACTGTAAAGGAAATGTGCATGTTTAGGTGCAGATAGTATCTCGTCTATTATTCCAAGTGCACTTGTAAACAATGAAGATACATCGTTATTTATCGTTATTATTTTTTAACATTTGTTCGTTAGCTCGCATCTAAATTATTGTAATAAGACAATACATATAGCTTAATCGGTTTTTAAAATATTAAACTTGAATCTCGTGAGTTGTTATACTAATACGAGTCTACTTTGTTGTTTTAATTATTGTGATTACCGAACTATACATTTAACCATGTAAGTAGGTATAGACTTACAACAATACTATATGGTATATAAAAATAAATTACATATCGAAATAGTAGATAGTTTAGTTTAACTTCAAACGTAGATTAAAATAATTAGAATACACGAGTTAAATTCTTTTACATGGGAAATATATTGAAAATAAACTACTCATATGTTATAATATTTTAGTGTTTTATCTGTAGAAATGTGTTATTTATATATATTGTATTCATCATAAAAATTTAGCTGAACACGTTTTATCATAAATGACAGCTTAACAGCAAGGTTACACGATTTTTTTTTCGAGCTCTATGATTGGATTTCTTGATAAACGAAACGCGGGATGATGTCAAATCAGTGCCTCCACGATGATCATCGGAGTCATGACATAAATGATAACAATAATAATAGGCTTCAGAAATCCCACAACAACCACTCGACCCGGTTTATACATTGTTCGTGCCCGCAAAATTAATTAATCTCGTCCTTTGCTCGGTTATTGTGTGTCACATTGTTTTAACCGGTATTCTCACGTCGGCCACATTTTAATAACGCAAACAACCCACCTCTTCCAGGGCCATCCAACTCTCAACCCTCAATCATGTCCTCGTCGGCGGAGACGGAACGGCGTATCCTTTAAATCTTCGGCATAGAACAAAAATTAATGTGTACAAACGACAAAATTTGACGAGAAAAGACATTGAATTAGCATTGCTGGTCTGTCGAGTGTGAGATACTTAATATTAATCGTAAGTGTTATCATAATTTTTCATGCACATACACATTGTAAAATACAGTGTACACTGTACATAATACGGCTTAGCTAAAAAATATATTGTTGTGTTGACGTACTTGATAATAATATTTTAAAATAATACAACATTCTTATCTGTGTGAGAAATTAATATTATGCTGAATAGTGAAAACCTGTTTATATGTCTATGGAAATACAAATAGGTATGTAAATCATAAATATTATTAGTATTACCAGATGTTAAAAGACATGAATAAAATAATGATTTCATTCAATAATAGACATAAACATTATTAATCAACTTCAATGAAGAAGTGCGTTTTATAATTTACTTTGGTATTGCACTTATTACTAATTTATTCCAAATTACTTATAACTTTTAAATATTGGATAAAATTATTATTCAAACGATAAATATTATTCTCATTATAAAATTATCTGCTTAAAATAACAACATGAAAAAATATCAGTATACAGAGTGATTCATTATATTATAGTTTTATAATAATATAATAACAATAATAGTTTTATAAAAATATAAATTAAATGTTATATTGGATTTAGTATTTATCATAGGTACTTGGACATTTTTTACAAATTATATATTTAGATAGATTTATATATTTCTTCAGGACGCTCCTAGTTAGTACAAAAATCTTGAGTTATTTTAAATGTAGTCTTAGGTATGTTTAAAAATTCGAAGTAATATTTTGAATATCTTCATTAATGAAGAAAAAAGAGGTAAGCAATAAGCATACTTAGTGAATAACTGATTAATAATAAATACATTAACTTATTTTTTTAAGTGGAATTATAATCCTTTATTAACCCTATATTCCTAGTTTTTCATTTTATACATAAATTTCTTATTTATTTTCTTTAGATATTTAGATTGTAAATAAAGCAAGGAATGTATATTGGTTTTACTATGCTGTTCTTTCTGCAAATATTTTTAGATCAAAAAGCACCAACCTTTTACGATTTTATACAGAATTCAGTATAGTGAATTTTAAATATGACTAATACATTTTTTTATTTTACTAGTCTAATGTCAATTAGTATAAAGATTAAGTAAATTTACATTATTTTAATAACTAAGTTGAGTATAGACATAATATATTTTAAATATAACTACCTATTGAGGATATAATATAATATAACATAATATATATTGATATATATGTATATGTACATTTCAATATACTTATTATTTATAGTTTAAGTTTTTATACTTACATAATACAAAACTAAATTTCAATAAAAATTAATTACGTGTCTACTTATCTGATGTTTTTGTTACGTACCGTTATGAAACTGTTAAGTGTCAATGTCTTAATGCTAACAGTTTTCTAAATGCCATAATGCTATCATAGTGCCACATGATGTAGAATATACTTTGAATGTATGTAAGTAATATTATTAATTATATACATAATATTTTCGAATAATAACTCAGTATGCAATTATTGAAATTTTTTTTACTTAGTTTACTGTAAATTAACTCATAAATTGATAAAGATAGTGAATAGGTGTAACTTTTGTGAAGTGAATCTTATTCTATGTTCTTGGTATAAAACAATAAAAGTAAAAATTTTATCGATATATTCAAAATATAACCACAAATAAAATAATATCTATGATAGTAATAATTATTGTAACAGTTGAACTATAACGACTTTTCGGTGTATTTAGTTATAATAACTATTTTGTAGTAGGTACTTAGATGATGACCATAAATAAGTGACAGCCGCAAAAAATTGTATAACACTTTTCATAAATCATAACATTCATAACCAATAACAATTATTTTAAACCAGTTAAGGGTTCACAAACATTTTAAATGGTAAAAAATAATTGGTAAAATGTATACAATACATTTTTTAGTTTTAATATTTTATTTTAAAAATTCACCACACTTATATCTCTGTAGTATAAATACATTTTTTGACGCATTTCGCTGTTTTTTACAATTATTACGAAAATATAATAATTACCATTAACTATATAAGATAATATTCTTATTTATTATTAATTTGTATTACACTAACCATTTATTCATTAATGAAAACCAGACTTTAAAGACAAGTCATTGTATTTTATACGTCAATTAAATAAGTAGATAAGCTCCTTACACATAATCTCATGGTATCGACTTGCATTTTGTATTAATAATTTAAATAAATCATTATATTTCATTATTTTTATATCAATTACTTATTATATAAAAGAAATGAGGTTAACAAATATTTAATTTTGTTTGATGTAATTAAGTAAATGTTAATTCTATTAAATAGCTAATTTAATGTTTGTCAAATTATATAATGAATATTTTCAGAATGTACATATCAGATTTAGGTTTTATTTGTTTTTATAATTATTAAATAAGTGAAAGTTGTTTATTTTTCATAACTATCAATTAACATATTTTTAGTTGAATTTAATTATGTATGATAAAATTATGATATTTAAACAGTACACAATATTATCTTTTAATTTTATTTTTGGACGTTTAAAATTGTGCAAGTCAGAAATTAAAATCACCTATAATTATACTTAATATAATTTAAGTACCTATAAAAATGTATTAATAATAAAATAATACGTACCTAGTTCAATAATTAATTTTTGCTAATCATACTAAACATACTATTCACGTATGTTACCTAATTTGATATTAAACGAAAAAATAGTTACTTTTTGATGTCATAATATTTAGTACATTTAATTATTTTTAAAAAAAACATACAACAATTTGATCGATAAAAATTATTTTGAAAATCTCGAACAACATAATTATTAGAAGTATCGTATAATATTATATTTTCATGTTTTAAACTCTGTTAGCCGAAAGAATATATGGTTACTTCGCGAACACAACTGGTCACTGGTGCCGAAGATTGAAGATTAGGGTGTTCGCGGCATTCTTTAAGCAAACGGAGAGTAGTGTTTATGAAATAAAAGTCTTGTATTATAAAAAATAAAACACCATTGTACTTAATATTTTTAAGCTATATATAATACCTTCAGTAACCATAAATAATTAAAACATGCGCGTTAATATCGATTTATTTTATGTTTAAAACGGAATGTACTCTCGTCTATTCATTTATACGTGGGTTAGGCATGCGTGAGGTAAACGTAGGTTACCCGTACGGTATTTGTTTTATTATTAGAACGTATCCTCTTTGCGGTATAACTGTATAACTGTGTGACGTTAAATAATTCAACAAATGGCATTTTTATTATACGCTGCAGGTATAATACAAGTCGGGGTTGAAGGTGTTTTCCCGTGTCATTTACAACTTACTATAACACATTACACATATTATTATTATTATCCGGTCGATTTTTTAGAGGGTAGCTGGCAACATTACTCGTCGGACATGCGATCGGGAGGAGTCGTTGACAGGAACACACGCGTTAAGAATAAAATAATAACAAAAAAAAAAAAAAAAAAAAAAACAAGAGTTATTGGGATAACACTATTCTGATATTACGTGTTACGCGTATGGTGTTTTTTCCTCCGCCGCGCTCATTCGTGTAAAATTGCAATCTTTCAACGGGCGTTTTCTCTCTGAACCGAAGAAAACAAAATATTGTACACACACTCGCGTATAATATAATATTATATATTATGTGTGCAGTAATGAATATGTGTTATAGGTATATATGTGCGTGAAAAGAAAAAGCAACATACACACGAGTGGTGTGTGTATATATACCCCTCCCTAACAGCACATAATGTGCACGTAGACGTTTGGAAAATGTGAAAAATGAAGTAGCGGTTAATGCGTTACACGCGGGAACCCTACGGGGCTTTGATTATGTTCTCAAAACGATTGGGTTTCGTTTACAGAAAATTGCTCGCCTTACGCCGCCGCATATGAATTATGTGCCCGGAACTGCCCCCATTTACTTTTTTACGCTGCTCCCATATATTATTTATTATTGTTGCTGTTATTATTATTATTACTATTATTTTTTCGATCAATTGGATGGCATTTACCCTTTTCCGCCACCGCCCGACACCAGTAATTTCGGGGGTAAAACGATAAATTAATATTTTTTTTCCATCCACTAATTCTGTAGTTTACCTATAAACGCGTAGCATACGGTAGGTGGTGTATAGAGTGTGCCTGAACGCGGTTGTAACCGATAAATGTTATATGTTTTGAAACAATAAAAAAAAAATAATAAATAAAAAATATATATACATCAAAATATATTTATCAGTAAAAGAGCAGAAGCAAAAAATTGCAATCGAATATTTTGTCGATTTAATCCGAAGCCAGTGAGTAATATTGCAATATATTTTTTTTTACTATAATATATATATTATATATACTCGTAGCCATAAATCGCTGACGATTTAAATGGTGCCGAGAAACAATGGCCGAGTTGATATTACGCAATGATTATGTGTACACGTAAAAAAAAAATGTATAAAAAACGGACCCAAAGAAAAGACTAAGCCGTCTTCACGACACCCTTGGGACTGGCACAAACGGTTCCAAACAGGAGTATCTATTATACACTCCTACAAAAGAGGAAAAATGGTTTTACTTCCCTCCGCACTAGAAATATTACTACTGATACGCCAAGAATGATGAAAAACAAGCGATCTAAACTAAAACCTCCATAAAACACAGTGGATTCAAGCCCGTAATAATTCTCTCCACACTCTCCGTTCGGCGGCCGATGGTCCGATTAATTGCGTTCACTATAACAATGAACATTATAGTTTTTATACCGTAGCGTTTAAATAACGGGTTTAAAAATTAAAACATATTTTTGGTGAATACCTATACCGTTTCGGTAGTCGGTTCGAAAAGTCGTTCGGCTCACCAAAATCTAAATCATATCATGTTTCGTTCACCGGTTATACCAATCGCATATTTAGTTGCATATTATTGTTTAATACCAGTTTATTAATATTATTTAAATTACATACATATTTTACTTTAACTACGTAATATTAAACGTAGGTGTCGTATGTCGACTACGAAGTCATCCATGAATCACTCGTTAATTGAGTTCAATATTTCGATTAATAGCTGATAATACTATATAGTTTAATTAATTATGTTATTATTATACGTGAGAGTCAATATAACAGTTTTACTGTAGAATTACATACGATATACTAAATATTATTATATGTAGGTATACATAATGAGTAATGACCCAAATGTTTACACGACATATTATGTTTTTCTACAAAATTAAAAAAACAAGTATAAGTTATAAATCAATATATAAATAATTAAAAAATTTAAATTCCTATGTATTTTTTCTTACTAAATGTCGAAAAGATATATATTTTATTATAATGCAACATGAATATGTATACTGTATAGTTTACAAACAAAAATAAATTATTGCTATGTATTTCTTACAATTATCCTTAAATGTTGATACGTGTATACGAATAAAGTTTAACGTCAGATATTATTGATAAATAAATTTTAATCAATTGATTACTAGTTTTAAATAATTTAATAACCTTAAATTTTATCTTTAAATTTTAAACTAAAATATTCCAGTACGAAAAATTCATTATGTTATTGCGTACCAGCTGTAAATAAAATAACGAGATTAGCTAATAATGCCCAAATGTATTTACTTAATTTTAATTCTACTGAGACTTTTTTTATAATTATATTTTAAGTTTTTATTTGTAAATATCATAATATTTTGTGTTGTAATCGATATCTGTTATTATACCTGTACATAAAACTGTTTCAGACATTAGCCCGTTTAAACATACATAAATAAATACATTAATAAGATAAAATATAATATTTTTAAGGTATCAACTGAACATGTAGTTGAATTATTTAACTAAGTAGATTCACTTACTTTTACTTGTATAATTTATCTCTAGTTCCATATTTTCTTAAAATTTAATACTACTGTAGTAACATAAAAAAAATGTTTAAAAACTAATTGATAATCATACGTGTGTTACACATAGACATATTATAATAGTGATTATATTGTTTTATCATTAATTAAGTTTACTTGAAATATTTAAAAGAGAAAAGCAAAAATACTATTAGAATATGGAAGTTTCCAAAGCTCTTTATGATGTTTTATACTTATATAAATTACGATTAATGATTAATCGTATTACGATTTGAATAATAAGACTATTCAACTCGATTTTTGTTTTGATTAATTACTAGATAGGTATTGATAAACAATTTTTGTAAAGAACTGTAAATAATTATTTTATACATCAAATACTGAGTTTGGTTTTAATATTTTATTAGTTAAAGGACATATCAAACATACCATTGGTATAATACCTACTATAAAAGTTTATTATAAGTTTATTTTAAGTCGGGATTGCTGGACACTACTTTTGATGTGTCTTGATGTGTAAGAACATCAAATTATCATTATTAATATTAAATTTATCTATAGCATTAAAGAAATGATATTAAGTGAACTTAGGGCTTTATTTTAGTGTTTTGGTTAAATTGGCTTAAAAATGTATACAAATAAATTATAGGGCGGTAACCTTTATACCTCCAAAAATGAAATACCGTTAGCCTCTACGCAGTTTTTTTTAGACTAAAATCATGTCTATTTTCCTATGAATATTAAAATAAATATATAATAGTAATATTATATCCAATATTTTATCTATAACTATTATATTTTACTAGGTAGATTATTATATATTTTGGATGCCATCGATAGCCACTAGTGCCTATTGTGTTATATAAAAAGTAATCACTAATTACCTTCATTAGGTGTTACATATCATACATACGTTTATGGAAACTAGTAAATTTATTACATAAATGTTTTAACATACAACATTTTTATAAAAATCATGTTTGTGACAACATATATTAAAATGATGCGTGTACAAAAAAATAAAGATAAGGTGGTTAGGTATATTGCTTATTTTGATTATGAAGGAAATTAAGATTTTTTCAGTGGGAATAACAAATAACAATTAGTTAAATATTAGTTTCTACTATTAAAAAAAAATCTATTACGACTTAGACACTAAGAGGTTGGCTAAGTTTTACTAATAAAAAAAAAAAAATTGTTCGATTTTTGTGAGCCAAAATTATGTGCGATCAATCGCCAATCATATAATATAGAATTATAGAACCTTAGGTTTTCAAAATATTGTATTAATTGCTTTAATAGTTTTCAAGTAGGTAAGCCCCCAAACAAACGTATATTAATTTTAATATATAATAATATACTATAATATGAGACAATAACAATAAAAATTCGTACAAAATATAATATAAACATTTTTGCATTTTATTTCGGTACAAACTAAAAATATATTTCGGAAATTACTTCAACGGTTTTGTAGTTGTTTTTTAATTATTTAATTTTTTTTTTTAATCCAAGCTATTCAGGATATTAAAAAATATATTTCACCACCATTTCAACACTCGCCCCTTCGACACTTATATAATGTATAGGTAGTTACGACAATCCAGTCGACCGGGTGGAAGTGCGTCTGTCACACAGCTCCAATCAAAACCGATGAATAATTTCGGCGCGTCGATGAACAAGTTAATTAACAGGTCCGTGGCTTTTGATCGTCCGTGCAGCACTGGTGTCCGGCTGTGTTTGCTGACAAATCGGCTCATGGATATTCATCGGAGACGTGTCCGCAGAGAGTCGAATACAGTATACGTTTGTGCGTTTTGAACTGCACAGAGGGGCGAGAAGATAAAATTAACTATAGCTATATATATATTATCACAATATATAAACTGACTGATCAAAGCGAAATCATCAGCTGTAGGCTGCAATAGGTAACTATATATAAATATATACATAAAATGTATTATGTACAAAGTATATATATATAATATATATATAATATACGCGGAATACATGTTTAGGTTTTTTATTATTATTATTCTTATACATTATTTTATTACGATAATTGGATTTTATTATAAAAAATATAATTCGCGTGTGTTTAGTAATTTAAAAATATATTCGATATCATGTATACTCACCTGTATATCATTTAATAAACTATTATACGATTATTATTATTGTGGAAATTCGTAAACATTTTACGATGCTTATTTAATAGTCACAAATATACAAAATGGTCGTTATACTTTTAGTAATATAATTTTATTTTTAGAATTATTTAGTTCTTATGATATTATAATATATCATAAAGTGAAATATTGTGCACGTCGAAAATTAAAATGAATAGGTAGGTTTATTTTTCATTACACTAAGAGCTTTAATTTGATTGAAAATGTTTATTTTTACAGGTTAAATTTTCAATAATTCTGTTTTTGGGATGTCAATAAAATATAACTTTTAATGTCTTCACAAACAATCAATATAATGGATTATGATCGGTGACGCCTATTTAGAGTCGAACATAGGTATAATATGTATGCCTGTACATGTATTTTTATGAACGCTGTGTGTTTGTGTTTTTTTTTTTTTGACAGATCGAAGTGGAAAACGTTAATTTTTTGGCAATGGGGGAAACCGTGACGTCATCGCGAGTTTTAATTAATTACACAAAGCATGTAAAGGGTGAAAAGCCATATTTTTTTCTCATTGGACCCACAAATACTGTGTATATATTCCGAAATCCATTGTTTAATCCATTGTGTTATTAATAATCATATGTGTTTTTATGAAAAACCTTTTGTTTACACTAGATACACGAATTCGCCTGATGGGACGATAGAGGTTTGAGTGGTGGACGGCGAGAGGGGAGATCATTTGAATGTAACACACGCTCGCGTGAAATGGTATCCCGCAGGATTTGCAAATGAACTGGGAATATGCGATCCCTCGTATCAACGATGTTCGTTTAAATAAACGGATACAGAGGTTATTCTTTTTTTACACCCCGGCGGCGAGGGAGGATTTTTTATTTTTTTATAAATATCAGCACTTTTCTCTGTTGTGTCTTGTATGGTAATTTGTTTGATGGTAGATGGGTGTCCCCACAGACCCTTTTTAAACCACACTATATCACCCACAGACCACAGTAGTAAATATTTGTGGGAAATACAATATTTCATTTTAACGTAAAATATCAAACAAAAATCACGTATGAATCAAACGATTTTCTATTTTAAATAAATACTGTAAATTCGTAAAGAAAGTTTAAATATCCAGTAATATGCGGCTGTATAGAGGTCGTTCACGTATATAGATTAATGTTTAATATATTATTTAATGTTAATTTTTGCAATCGTGACGTTTTAAATTCATATAAAGACAAAAGGTTTAGGAGAGATCTTCACTTAATTAAATTAGGATGTACGCTTTGACTTTCAAATTAAATGAAATATAACTCCTCTCTCTGCTCGCAACACCACAAAATTATATTTTGTATAATTTTGCAAATAATTTACATGATATTATTACAATATTATGTACACTATTACAGCATAAAACAGTGACGTTTTTGTCTTAACTTTATAGCTTAGTGGAAAGCAGATAATCATATTATACAATATAAATTGAATTTATTTAACATTTAACTGTATTTTATGATATTATTATGTACAAACACTCCCCCTTTAAACACGGTGTTCGAAGTCCCACTGGACGTGGGTGTATATTTATTTCGTCAATACCGAAATATTTACTGTATTATAAAAGATATTGTCTGGTGTACACGTGCACAACCATAAGAAGGTACGTCATCTAATAATAATAATAATAATAATTATTATTATTATAGTCGTCGCGGTAATATTATAATCAAGGTACCTGAGATCGATTCACACGAGAATATATACGTCGGGTATTGTAGTATTCGGTTGTGGTGATACGTTAATTTGCCGAGCTGGATGACGGATCGCCAATTAGCCGGGAACTGGCACAGAGTCAAAGGCTTTCGCTATAGTGTATATATAGTGAGTATATTAAGACCCGATTATAATTCCCGGTCTTCGCAAAGTCCATTAGGAGACCGTGCGGGGTCGCCGCGGCCGGGCTGCAGCATCTACACCTATATGGTACCTATTATAATAAACGCATCTTATATATAATATAGCAAACATCTTTTGTGTTGATTAATCGCCTCGCCGTCGCCACGTAAGGCCACGTGTATCCGGTGTGGAGGGAGAAATGGCTACTTCCGATTTTCCGCGGCGTCCCCGAGGATCTCTCTGTATATATTTACATGTACATGTATATACGTGTTTAGGTATTAGGTATATACATTCACGTCTTCGTCAATTAACACGTTACTCCTCGTATATATGGGCTGCCCCGAGTATATATACAATGCTGCAGCAAGCGGACTCGCGTCCCTTTTATTATTCGTGAATAGTTTAATAACAAACTTCGCGGTACGGATGAACAACGGTATCCATTTGGAATCCGGCGGTGGGTCTCGAAGTACCTATATATACATAATATAATATAGGTAAAGTTAATCACTTCGGCCGACGTACACTTTGGTGGCTTCTGTACCGATTATGATGCTGTACATATATTTACGCTTATCTAAGTTTCCGTCGGTGACCGCGAATCGTAAACTTAAACTCTTAATATTTAGAGAGTTTAAACCGTATAATATTATATTGAATACAACTGTTATAACTAAAGTATATAGTGATATAGATTATTAACACTAATATAGTCTTATAATATTGAATATAGATTGCGCGGTATAATATAATAATAATGATATTGGGCATGCTAAATAATATGCTGTTGTTTTCATTGTATATTTATATATATTTAAAATTCATAATTATTGTGTACAAATGGAACACAAATAAACAAGCTCGAATAAATTATTATAAAAACATACTTGGAGTTTGCATTACAATCTTGGATTGTGTACCTACTGTATAACCTAAAGTCTTTTCTCACTGTGAAATACTAAATTCCTTATGTATATATATATATATATTCGTGGTAGGAATTGGATGCGAAATCTCGAGAGTAAAATAGCAAGGAAAAATGGTTCAGAAGTACAACGCACTGCACATTCGCACACGACCGTGAAGTCCTGCTGCACCGATGATGCAAATCGTGCAACCACTACAACTATAGGACGCGTTTTTATATTTCATTATTTTTTTTTTTCGCCACACAATAATATCGTATATGCGCATATCATGTGTTATAATGTGTATCATGTTAGCCGGGTACACGGCGCCGCCGCTGGCACACACAATGACCGCGGACTGCGAGATAAACATCACGAGGACTGATAGGCGGCGATAAGAGGAGAGTAAACGAAGACTTTTGCACGACCGCCAAAAAGTCATAATTGCTACCGTTCACACCGCACAACAATATAGTAAGTATAATAATATGTAGGTAATAATAATATTGTAAGTAGTACACTCTCATGCCGTCGTCGTCTCGTCGCCGGTTCACGTTTGTTCGGTTTGCGATTTTTTTTTCCTCATCTTCTTCTCTTCGTCGTCACGATTGGCGCGTACCTTTTTTAATTAAGCAATCAAACACGCGGCGGTGGTAGTTGTCGTCGTCGCCGTCGTGCGGTGGGTATATAATAATAATAATAATAATAATACCTAATAGTAATACGTACATAATATAGGTAGACCGTATACCTATGACTATAATGTATATGTTTTACGCTTATTGTGTGCGTGTGTCGTATGATAACGCGTGTTTTATTGAAAGAAAAAAAAAATAATAAAAAACGTATAAACAACAAAATGCGCAAATCACGCGCGAGCGTATAATATGTGCATCGTGGCACTGCTATACACAGTATCATATATTGCGATGTGTAGTCGCTGTACGTCGCCAATGGTTTTTTTTCCTCTTTTGTATTATTATTATTTTTTACTTTTTACAAAAAATAATAATAATTATATTACATGCGCACACATACGTTTACGGGTAATTATTGAAGTGCAAGACGTCGTCGTGGTTTTTGCAACGTATATTCACACTGCACACGATGCACCTATATATTATAATACACTGTGATAATTATATTACATATGTGTGTGTGCACGCCCCCGCAGCATGTATAGCGCCGCGTCGTTACGACTCTGTTGCAGCAGTGTAATTACGCATCGGCGGATAATAATTAATGTAAATACGTTATTCCACATACTCGTAAAAATATATTTTGTGAAAACTTATACCGGATATAATATTATAATATTATGCATATCGCACCCGTCAACTCGCGAGCACACACAAATGATTCTATATTCACGTAATATTTATTACTGGGTAATAAATGATTATTTTTTAATCCGCGTACGACATTTCGCGTGTTCCGGATTTCCGACGTAATCGCATTAATGACGTTCGAGTTTCGACGTTTATATTACGCGAGCGCTGCAATACTGTTATTACGTATTATATGTGTACAATAAAATAGTATTTTAATATAATTTATAATATCGATTGCGCCCGTAAGCGTTACACACGACTATATACCTATACTGGCGACCATTTCACTGGCGTCCGATTGAAATTAATCGACCATCAGACGTAACGCACGCTGCACAATTGTAAAATTCTCCCTTCGTTTAACGTAATAGTATACCTGTCAATATTTTTGTTCGCGGTGCAGTGTTAAATTCTTTTTACGGTATGGCACATAGCTGCAGAAGCGTCTTCAAAAATGACGAATCAGACAGTCAATTGACTTACGTTTTTTAGTTAGGTATATTTTTCTGTAACCAAACTAATTATATATATTATTGTATAACATGTAAATTGCAGATAACTATTATTGACAATATATTTAATTAAATGGTAACATTTTAATACGTTTATATTATAATAATTATTGTTGTCTTAATTATGATTAAAACATAGATGATCTTATTTTTTTAAGATTGTTTCCATAATCCTCCATCGAGAGGGCGTATTGATTCTGTCTTGCGAATGCAGCACAACACATTTAACGTTTAGAATAATCTATTTTAACCTGTTAAAAATGTAATTAATATACACATATCATTCAAGAATATATTAAATATATATTTTTTTATTTATATAAATATGGCTTTATTTTTAAAAATTGCAATCTATAAATATGTACAATAAGTAATATTATTATGAAAAAAGACAAACAAGAAAACAAGTAGCGGTGAAATTAAGAACACGGTAAGAGATCTCATATTAGAGACATCTAGCAAATTTACATTAATAGTAGTTAATTATTTAAGTCACAGCATCAATTCCACTTGAGTTTTCATATCGGATTCCCGGTAATGTTCATAAGACTTAATCTCTGATGAGCTGGTTAGAGTTTTGTATTGGAATGGTTTTTTTTTTTATAATTCTTATAAATTATTTTAAAATTAAAATATCAAAAAAGCCTACAGAGGGTCCTGAATAATATTCTTGCCTTTCAAATTTAATAGTAGGTCAATTTACGTCAATCTTAAAAATTGCTATGTCACGCGTTAGTAATATAAAGTTAATATAACGTACTGTATAATTATACGCAATTTAAAAACATATTCATAAAAATAGATATGTATTTTATAGGTATAATAATAAACAAATTAAAACCATAAAAATACTGAGTTTAAACGTATAGTTGTTACTCCCTATTCTTAAAAATGTGGCATAAGACATGGTGTAAAGAGAAAAAGAGTTGCAAAATCTAATATAATATGTGTCTACTAATGAATTTTTTTAATACTCACTAAATACATATATTGTATATATTATATAGATAAGTGATTATTATTGTTATTTAAAATTTAAATTGTACAATTATTACGGGTAGCTAAAAGTTTGTCTTAAACTTAAACTCACATACAAAAAACATACATTATATAGAGGTGCTCGTCTTCGCTTTTAGATTACGATTGATATTATTGAATTCGAATAAAACTAATTTTATTTTGAAAACAATTGTAATTGTTTTTTAAAAAATAATATTCTTTAAGATGTTTTTTATTTCAGTTAACCATAACTTAATACTTGGTGATAATTAAAATTACTTAACAGTTAATATAAAAACAATTTTATTGTATCAATATTTATAGTTAATATTAAAGCAGTGGGTTGAATATTTAAAATATCAAAAGTAGGTACTACATAAAATCCGTGAATATAGTTTGTACGCATTATCTGTAGTTGTTTACTCAAATTAAAAGAGTCTGCAAATTCTTTGAATGTCAAAGAATATTTAATTTATTTTAAAAGCTTAAAATTTAAATAATATATAGAATTTGTAAAGAGATAACCAAAGTCAAACTAAGAAAACACTTTTCCTTGCTTCTTTGATAGCTAAGCGTATAATAATAATTTTAGTCCATATCATTTTTAGTCCGTTGTATATAATATTATCCATTACAATTTAATTAAATATATTTAGTTCAAATAAGTTCGCTTATTGAAATGTTGGAACTAAGTTTGGTGCTGCTTTAGCTAATGCTTTAATTCTTTGGACAACTTTTGCCGCTTCAATGGCAGCGCCAACTGGTGGGTGTTTTGGAGGGCTTTGTCCATTGCACTAAACAGCCAAGTTTTCAAGATCTACGTTTTTTTTTTTTATACTACTGATGGATCATCTTTCCTTTTGTTAAATTAATGTAATTTATAACAAATCTGTTGTTTACAAGTAAAGGTTTACTTTTTTTTTGACAAAAAAATAAGAGCCATATATGTATAGAGTGCTTGTTGGTGCTAAAAAAAAAAATATTAAAAATATAATGAGAATATTTTCAAAAAAGCATGTAATATATTCGTATAATACTATTATTTTATTTGTACACACTATTGAAACTATAGTATATTATAATATATTATACGATTAAATTAAATTTTTTTTAAACTTTCAAGTAAAACATTAATTAGAAAACGAGTATATTAATCCAAATAGATTATACTAAAATGTAAATTAATAGATTGAATAAAAAACTGTATTAGACATAATGTATTGCACAATTTACCTTTGATGCTGTAACCAATAATGTCTGGTAATAAATTAAGATTATACCTACATGATATTAGACATAGCTATTAGATAACAGTACAATAAAAACAATACTTACCTACACAATAAATGCATAAAAAGTATAGTTTTTCAAATGTCCTGAAATAAATGATTAGCACACATATTTTATTTAGTTCAATATCTATTTATAAGATATTGAATTTACTCCTGTTATGTATTTGTTATATACGAATATCATTTAAATGACTGACGAGCAATCATGAGTTTTAACTTGTTAAAAATAAGCCATTGCAAAACTCGTGGTATAATATTCAGAAGAAAATTGACGAGTGTAAATTATATTTTGGGTTTTTGCCGAGTAACCGACACGTCGTTTATCGAAAGCCTCGCTATATCATATATAGGGAAGAAGTGAATGAAAAAATCAATTTCCTTTAAGTGCGTTTATAAAGCGTTTTACAAATTCAACCGATACGTTAAAATAAAAATCCTCGTCCAGACCTTAAAAAAAAAAAAAAAACTGTATCGCATAAAAAATACGAAATAAAATAGGGACGTCGTGAAATTGACAAAGACATATTATACTGGGACAGCGTTTTTTTTAATATATATAATATTATATATGTATAAAAAAAAAAAAAACGTTGACCGCGCGAAAGTCCTAAACCTTCCGTAATGCCATGGGTATTTTGTACCATATATATTTTTTCCACGATACACTAAAGCAATACGTTTTATTACATTTTAAACTGTTTTTATGCGGGACGTAACGGCCGTGAATGATTTGTCTCCCCGGGGGGTTTTGAGGGAGAAAATTCACCCCGGACGTGTCAATTCCACGCGAAATCACTTCAAAGATGTCGAAGCGGTTAGGAAAACAAAATATATATTTTGGATTTTAAAACCGCCCTTCCATTGTATACTTTTAAGTTGAAAATGAAAACGATGCCCTTTTGCGTCCCACAAGAACACTTATTGTATAGTTTAAATAATTATATGGTCATCATAAGCAATAAAAAAGCTGACATAAAAACTCACCAAATATTTCTTTGGTTCCATAGGAGAATGATTTAATTGAACATTACTATCATAATAGTTATACTAAAGCTAAAGTAATTAGTCAAATAGGTACAAAAATAATTATGCAAATTGGTGATAACGTCATATAGCTAAATTAAATTAATTTGAAAAATGTATTTTTTTTTTAATTTCTGCAGAAACTTGAAATAGTAATTTTATCTTAAAAATACAGTAGGTACATTATATTTATATAAATATACTAAATTATTGGTATATAGTATATACATTATTAAGTTGAAAAAATATGTTTCGTGTATAATATTGTATTGTATGGAACCATATACGACTAACGCCTATAATAATCTCAATCCGAACAGTAAATATTTTATTAGTCAAGTAAAATAAACATTAATGTACGTGGGTCGTGGATGTATGAATAAGTCCAGAAATGGTAGATCAAAAAGCAAGGATATTTAAAGTATACCTATGTAAATATACAAAATATTATTAGATATAATACAATATATTAACATAATATATTTTATCTGTAATATATTTATTATTGTTAAATAGAAACAAAGTGTAAGTGATTTGCAGAAAAAATATTCTTGAGTTATCGTTTAAGTATATTTTAGTTTTTAGGAATAGTACTACTTTTAGTGTTTTATTAATATGAATAAAAAATTTAATATTTATTATTGTTTCATCAGTTGATTATTAGTTTGGTGGTAAAAATAATATATGACATTGAAAAAAGTTGGTTAAATTGCTAAATGGGTATTATAAATGTATGTACTTATAATTGTGTATAATTTAAAATAATAATTTTCAACTACATATTATTTAAAATTATCGATAGAACAAATATTATTTTTTATGTTTAAAAAATTAAAATGTAAATATATCTATTTATTTAGCCTGAATATTGAAATTTAACAAATATGATTTATTTAGTGATAATTCGGTCAACAATGTGAATAAGCTATTCATTGAAAATTCTATATTTATGCGTATTATTTTGAAGAAAGTTTGTTGTTTAAAATACTAAAATTTTACAACAAGTTACAGCAAAGTTTGATATTTATTTGTTTACTTAATAATAAACTTCATGGAATAACTAAATTGTTAAGTGTTTTCGAATAAAAATAAACAATTCCTAATGTTATGAATAAAGAAAAGACATTACTAAACTAAAATTAAGAGTTATTTGCTTTTCAAATACATCAAACTATAGTGTTAAATTAAATAAAACATTATATTATTTTATGTGAAGTAATAATAATCTAATACAGCTTGTCGATACAAGCCCTGAATAGTTAAAAATAAAATGGACTATTAAAAACAAAGATTAATAAGACAATTAATTTATAATTTTTTAATGTAATGTCGCAATTACCATGAAAATACTGAAATAAAATTTTACAAAAAAATGTACTATGATAAACTAGAAATTATTTGTTCTTATACATACGTATATCTCAATTTTATCTTTGAATGAATTTAAATATATAAATATGTCAATAGGTAATAGAAAAAAAGATTTTCATACAGTTAAAATGTGTACTTCATTATCATACTAAATAGATTATATTATGTTGTATCAAAAATGATATAATATAAGCAGTTCCGTCTTTACCCTATGGGCACGTGAGGCACGTGCCCAGGGCCCCTAGCCAAATGGAGGCCCCGAACAATCGAAATTATAATTTTAGGCCTACTTAAAGGGGCCCCTTAAACTACGGGTGCCCATGAGCCCCTGGACAGCTTAAGACGGCCCTGAATATAAGTAAGTTTATAACGTATATTACTTCCATCGAAAATAGCGTCATCCATCAATGATTATCAGCACCTTGTGTGATAAGAAATGTACCTAACCTAAAAGTAAAATCGTTTTGTATTTGGATTATTTTCAAGTGAAACGAATATAATGATTTTTTTTTATTATTATTACTTTTTTATGTATATAATATGTACGTTATGTATAATTGATATGTTTCGTTATTGTTAACAATATTTCTATAAGTAATAATATAAAATATTCATTCGGACATAGTTACGAGCATCCATTCGGAGGTGGGGTAGGAAAAGGCACTTGCTAAATCCTGGGCAAAAAATATTATGAACTCGTAGTTCAATAAATATGGCTTATTTATATTTATATGTGAAAATAACATTAGGTATATCTATATTATCTTAAATTTGAAATTTTTTTTATACTGATCCCCAAACAATTTTACCTATGGATGCTCATGAACTTAGTAATTTTTAAGTCATGGCATAGCTAAAGTCACATAATATGTAGTTATCTATTGCGCGATAGATAACATGTTCACCTTACGGCTTAAACATTGAAAACACTAGTTATTATTCATTGTACACAGTATAAAGATTCAACTTAATGCGATTGTCATTTATAAGATCACCTAGCTATCCTTATGGTCATTACTCGATTCCCGTTTAACGTAGTTGTGAAATCTTTAGTAAATATTTTTTTTATAATTTAAATACATACGTAATATTATAAAGAATACTGAAAGGCATTTATCATAATCATCCCCATTAGTCGTTTTACTCGTTTTATACAAAATATGTTTAAGTACCTACTCGTTTATATACGTCCGTAGACATTGCGATAAAACTTTAGATATTATAATTTTCATTCAACAGTAAGTAATTGAATTTTTAATGCAATGGATATTTTGCTGAATATATTATAGTGCACACTATACATAATATTATCTAAATGAAAATATCGCTATACCTACCAATGTACCTATATATTTTAATCTAAACACTCGAATAGTCCGAATACAGATCTTGAGACCTTTATACATATATTATTTACCAAACACTATTATATAGCCCTAAGGTTTCATCCTTTCTCTCGTTAATTTTAATTGAAACCGTTGTTCCGTTTTTAGCAACAATAATAAAATATTATAACAACAGCGGCGCAGTTCTTCATCGCGTTTATCGAGCCGCGGCAGCTTTTCTAATTTAGTTTTTTTTTTATCTCTTTTAAAACTCATTGTTAATTGTTTGTTAGGGGTAGGTCTCTGTGTAACCGGAGGAACGGTAAGAGAGACGGCGAAAGAGGGAAAGTGGAAAAAAGTTAGCAACCTCTACCAGGTCTTTTCATTTGAATATTATTAATTGCAGGCTTTTCTTATGTTTCAATGTGGCCCGAGATAGGAGCGAGTAACTTTGTAAATACCGACAATTGAAAGTTTTTCGTTTGATCGGCAATCCGGGAAAAAGACTTCGGTGTTCTGCCCGTGATTGAACATAATGAAAACAATCGGTCGATTGAATTTTAATTAGTTTTTAATTGCGTTTCTTCTGCACTGCCGCGAGTATATTTGAGAACTTCCTCCCCTCCTGCCATCTATATTTTGTAGTGTTATTAATCCCAGCCCTGTACACTACACCGACCAATTCGTGTCTAATACCACCACGTGACACTTGTTTTCTTGACACTAACAACTATTCCAACCCCGAGCTTTAGAAATGCGTTTACTTAAGGAAATCTGTATAAAATATTGATGCATTGATTACTTAGGACCGACCAAAAATTGTCAAGTAAAAATAAAATTAATATTTAAAAGTACTGTGATTTAATAATTCCCACGAAATAATAATTTATTTTTACCTAAATATTTTCTGATATTTTACTTTAATATATTCAATTATTATTATACTATATTTACTATATATTTACAATTTTTGAAGGTTTCTTTCGCATTATAATAGAATATTTCCGAAAACATGAAAAAAATATATTTCTATGTGATTTATTTCGATTATTTCTTTTATATTTTAAATTCTGAACCAAGTGATACGTAAAATTTTGGTTTTGAAGTTTTTGCCATTGATTAAGGCTAGATATTATTTACTATAGATACTGTACGTCTATACCGTGTTGTAAGCCAAACATAAGGTGATTAAATTTAGACAATATTGGTGCCAAAGTTTAAAATAAGCAAGTATTATACAATTCTAAATCACAAGTAGGTATATTATTATTTTTCACATAGAAAATGTTAAATCTCCGGTTCCAAATTTTATGTTGAAATCTGTTGAAATATATATATAATAAGAAAAATTTAATTTTAACATGGAAGGGTTGAAATCTAAATTTTAAAATTTTCAATTTTGCAATTAAAATTGGATCTTCTGGAAAATGTTAGGTATTGAAAATCCCAAAATTATGTAATAAATATTGTCGCTGATTTGAAGTCGATAGCATAAAGTAAGGGTGCCAACTTTATTGACGTGCAATTTCAATCAACTTTTCATATTATTATAATATAATTTTTTTTTTATAGATATTTTGCGTATGCAAATCATACAAAAGTTGTTAAAATGCATTTTTATTAAAAATTAATATAATAATATACGTGGTGTACTTTAATTTAGTGCAGGTAGAAAGACCAGTTACATTAAAAATTAGTTTGAATGGCGTTTCACCCCCTTTAAACCACAGGCGGTCCTTGCTAGGGCTAAGGGATGTATATTTTTAACGTCGTAATACAAAGCTGCTTTTCTCTTTTTATCCACTTGTATATATAGTCCAAACACAGACACCCTTGATCCGGAATTCATACCGACACCTTTGCGGTAACTCTTCCGCCGTGTTACGTATTACTATTCGTTATTTAATCATTTTTCCTCTTTCATTCACAGTTTCATTATTACTACTCACAATTATTATGTTTTTATTTTTAACCCACCGCCCGTTCGGGGCGAAGTGTTGAAACCACTCGGGAAGTGAAAAAAAAACATCCGGAACCACGCGGTATTTACCGAGGAATAAAGTTAAAAAGCGCCATACAGCTATTTTGCCGCATCATTCCGTGGCAATAACTCAATCGCTTCGTTCGAACGACGGCGATGCTGGCGAGGTATAAGGTTTTGTATCATTGCTGCAAGTACAAAACCATTCATCGGTTTGGAGGAGAGACCCCTAATCCATCATGGCAATGACACTGATTATACGACACCCTGTTAAATCCCAGCATTATGCGCACACACCTACCTATATAATATAATATATATATATATATATATATATATATATATCGATGACGCAGGGGTGGTTCAGTTGTTGAGTTTCGACGATGTATATATATTTATTCTAGTATACGTCATAGGAGAAAGACGCGCGGAGAAATCTGATATGGCCCGCGGCGAGGGTGAGTTTGGCTCGAAGAAACGGCCTGAGGTTTGCTGACGATCGTTATTATTACATTGAAATCGGTCGATCATGACCAATGCTAGTCATGTACACCTATATAGGGTCCTCATTCTGGGTGCGTGTTTATCTCTCGTAGGCTAGTATGACCGGAAGACAATAAATTATGTCTGTGTAATACGAGGCGAGTAAGACCAAAAAGTAATTACGAGACGAATCGATCGACGTGTAGTACACGTCAATTTAAAATCATTATACATTTCCCACAACCCTTTATTTTAGGAAACCATGGGACACGTATACGCGCATACGAATATATGTTATTATATACGATCAATAGTTATTACAAATTAGACATATTGTATATGCATTATGTTCATTTACTTTTTTTACCTTCTTTCTTTCCTCTTTTTTTTTTTTTTTATTGAATACATTACGTTATTCATAAATAATCTAAAGTAATTGCCTTGTAATAAATTTATGTTAATAAATCATAATATTTCAATATTGGAGTTCAATATAAACTCTCACTATACTCGTTTCATCATTGTTCGTAACTAGTTATCATGTTGTCAGATTCGTTCAGTATTTTGATACAGTTTCCTCAATTTTGAAACTTAAATCGTTGTATTATTAATATTTTACTTGTATATTGTTTGTTCTTAACTAAAGTATTAAACTTTTATAATTATCGATTTCTGTTATATAAGATGTTCATATTTTATGTTTAGTTATTTTATTTTAGTTATATAATTTAGTTGTTTCAATTTAAATACAATATATAATATTGTTTGAGTGACTGTATGATAATTAGTTTATAGATAAATTCATTAGCTTAGTTATTTAATTTACAATATATTCTACTTATTTGAAGACGAAATGTGAATACAATTATGAGAGAAATAATAAATTAATATTTTATCTTATGAACAATACAGAAATAATTGTTTGATGAACTTTCAAATATGTTTAATTATAAATATGACTTTTATATTTATTATACATAAAAATATTGTGTTTTATTTTTGTTATTACTAGTATAAGATTTTTTTTTTTTAAATCGTTTTCTATTAAGAAAATCAAATACCAACAGTAAAGTAACTGAACTGAGTAGTAAACCTGATTTCCAAAGTAAACATTTTACATTTATAAAACTCATCTCTCTTTTGTGTCAAGTTATCGCCCCAAAAATGACTTGAAAATGACACAGTAAAAAATGGTTGGGTTCTTACAACTTTGTTATACTCATCATTAACAAGGATTCCATTACTGACACCAGTAATCTTTTCTTACAGAATACGAGATACTCTCACAGATTTCATCTTATTTTTAATGGTTCATCATTTTGATTCACATTAAAACTAACGTCTATAATATTTTTAAGGTTCACAACCTTATAGTTACACAATATTGTCTTATTTGTGTTTGTATATTATACAGGTTATAAGTCCTTACTTCAAAATATGTTTATTTTGAACATAATACGTAAACGGATTATTTCATTAAAATCATTATATAAATATGCTCATATTTTATCATGCATAAAAAATATGAAAAATATTTTTTATCACAATATACGCGATTGAATTTGAAAAAAAAAGTAATTGATATCTACAATTCGTGTTTTCATATTTCACACCAGTAGGTACTTGATATTATTTCATAATAAATTAAAATAAAAACAAATGAACACACGTATAAAAAATTTTGCATGTGTTATTTTATAATAAAATATGTTAATAATGTTCTTTTAAATAATTCTTTCAGGTTATTAAAATGTCATAGAATGTTCAAAAAAAAAAAAAAAAAGTTGTTAAAATACGTTATTATTATTATTTTTTATGACATATTTTCGAATAAATATCGAGTTTTCGCTCATAAAAAAAAGCATTTATTAGTGAAAAGTTTTTGAAATTTGACATTCATTGCTACTTTTATTTACTCATTGTAGAGATAAAAATAAAAGTGTAAAGTTAATCTCATGATTTTTTTTTCGATCAAGTAAATCTAGATTATCCTTTTTAAGGGTACAACAATATAGTTTTGAGAAAAAGTTTTTTTTTTTCCCCATACACTTGGCCAAGTGATAAAACACGGATCGTTGTGGAAAAATCCATTCGTTGGGGGTTGTTGACATTAATAACATCGGAACCCTCCAATACACACACCTATATACAAATCTCACGTGCACACCCACACACCCACATATACGTACACAGTTAACGTATAGGGTGATAATAATTCCACCGTACGCACATGTCACGTATGTCTCCCACCGCACCCCCGAACCACATGAGCACAGTGTATATGTGTATATAATACATATGTGCGGGTGAAAACGGGTTTTCCACCTTTTGGAATTTAATACAGTTGTTTCATTAAAACCTTCGCAAACACATTCCTTTCTTGTTGATCAAAATTAATTAAACATACCTTTTTCCCGGGGCACAAGATATTATTATTATTATTATTTTATAAACTCCTCTCCGGCAAGTGCTGCATGTGTACCTATACGTTTTTATGGCACCGATGACGCGACGTGTGTGACACACGCTTTTCCATCATGGTGAAAATAACTTAACATTGGCGGGTCGTCTTCTTGTTTACTTTTTATCATCGTAAAAATGCCACTAATTCGGGCCGCTGTGCAATGTTAAACTGCTCGTGGCGCCGTACAAAATCCATCCTTCGTTCTACATATAGGTACACACTACACACACGCTCACATGAGCCACCTTGAGTGTATCGTCAAATGATTATGTTGACAATTTCTTAGATATTTACCCGTTCCGATGCTTAAATAGCTTAAATATCACTCATCCCTTTATGGTGTGTGTGCTTTTTGAAATCATACTATCTTCTTATAACTGAGGGGAAACGAGGTAGTACATAAGTTGATTAAGATAAAAAAAAAAAAAAAACCTAAGGCAAATCGAAAAATTGTCTCAGTTACTAACTTATAACATAATTCACATACGCACGTTAAAGGTCATTAAAGCGCATGTATAATGTACACACATAATATACTTATAGTACATAAACGAATAGGTATGTACAATAGTATGTTTAATTATTATGAAAAAAAATTGCCATCATAAAATTATATAAGTCTTTAATGCAAATACTGATAATTTTCAAAATTTAAAACTATGAAATTATTTGGTTTATTTCAGAACCATCGTAGTAAGAGCTGTTAAAATACAATTTAAATATTTCATTCCAATATAGAAAACATAAAAAGTTTCACGATAAGATAGGTATTTTAACATAAAGGTATGGGGTGTAGGTATTTATTATTTAATCAATCGTTTAAATTATTTTATTTGATTTAACTGACTGATGACTAGTTGTAATTTTTTGTTTTGTTTATTCCTAATTGACAATGATTACAAAGTTTTAGATATTTACATCATACTTCTCCAGCTTCATTAAGTGATACAAACATTTAAGTGTGTGTTATAAAATATTAATTTATATTTAATATCTGACTAAAGATTTATACATTATATTCAGTTTAGTTATATCTTTACTAACATATTTATAACAATTTTTAATTTTTAATCCATAATCAATGACTAGTCATTATATTTACTATAGACAAAAATTGTTTTGTGTTTTCATTACTACTAGTAGATACAAATAACTAAAAAAGAAACTATTATTTCCTGACCTTCAGAAATAACAAAACCAGTTAATTATGGTACACACGCGGGTTATGTTATTGAAAAATATAATGTCTTATCGGTTACCTATTGACGCTGTTCTAGTTTCTTTTATAAACTAAACTAATTTTGAAAAATACTGATTTATTAGCATGATTTATATATGAAATGTAATACCTGATCATAAACGCTTTCAGATAATTTTTTATATAAAATTTCGTCACGACACTCCTGTTATTGTTATTATTTTGTACATTTTAATAATGCATTTTAAAACGTACAATTATATATTACATGTTAACACAACACATTTTGTAGAACAAAGTATAGATTTAATTAATATAGTTTTTGAAAAATGCAAATATCTGAATTAAAGAGAAAACTATTGTCAATGACTATAAAGCCCAGATTTCATTACAAGATTTTTTTTTGACTTCTCAGTAACAGTATCATATTTATTATTCGCTCTCTATTATACTATTTTTTTTTCTGTATTATATTATACTACAATAGCATACTAAATTATTTCGTTTGTGTTTGTTATTTAACAATGGTAAGAAATCTATTTATTTTATTTCAACTACTGATATTTGATAACAATATTATATGTATATATTAGATGTAAAAATCTATATTATTAACACTTATCAATTGTTGACAAACTGCTTGTAATACATCGAATGATATTTCAATTATTTTGACAGAAGTACATAACTATTGTTATTTGGCGATTCGTCGATTTCAAGTATGATACTGAGCCTAACGTTTCAATTGATTATTCTTATTATTGTTATTTACCAACAAATAATTTTAACAACAATAATGGTATTGTACAGTCAGTAAAGCCTTATAGATATGGTACTTCAGATATATAATCGACATGACTATACATAAACTTAAATATATATGTATAGGTAATAATGTTCACTAATCGAAGATGTGTGAGAAGGATGACATCATGTCATAATTTCAAAAGAATTTTAATTCTCAAAATATATCGTGTAGACTGTATAGTAAATAAATATTATTAGTCGATACGCTTGTGTAAAATAAATCCATTTATCGAATTATGGTTCAATTTATTACAATATGAATAAATTTAACTAATATGAATACGATGCAAATATTACACATTAATATTTTAATGTTATAAAAATATATATTATTATTCAGTTACATAATAAAATATTACATTATTTTAACATTTATGATTTATTTTTACTTTTTAGTAAACTTGTTTGGGTGTATTGGAATGGTTGTTTAAGAAAAAATTCGTTGTCACGGGCAAAATACTGAAAAAAAAAAGAAATAATGGTCTTAGCCCTAAGGACATTCCTACGTGTATAATATATTGTCTAAACAACTATTGTTTCTTGTTCTATATGATCAGTTCATTCCCTGTTTGTGGTTGTTCATATATCGTCACTCATTTTTCGTAATTCCTATTTTTAATGATACATTTCATAGTATCTATACTCTATAGAGTATAGACCAGTGTTTCTCAACCTGGGGATCGCGACCCCCAGGGGGGGTCGTGATCACCGTAACTAGGGGTCACGTAGGCTAAAATTATAAAACGAATAATTTACAAAAAAAAACATTTTTATTTAAAATTGTTTATTGGATAAAATAAATACTTTAACCTGTAATAATTTTAAATTAGGTACTACACATTGTATATTTTCTTTGGTTAATTGGTTAATCATATGATATTTTTATCATTTAAAAATATACTATAGACTATAATGTTATTGAAAATTAAAAAATATACACACAATACATTATTTTAAACTATTTTTTTTTATCATACTGGACAGGTTTTTAAATTTTTATTAGTGATGTTATCTTACATATATTCTTTATTTTGTAAACATAAGCAGAAAATATTAGAATTTTTAAACTTTATAATACATACTTATTAAATATCTTAGTAGTTTTGGAATATGGGTCTATTTTATAGAACTCTAGTATTATCTCTCAGAAAGAAAAACTTAAGAGAGTACAAAGAAAATGAATTTTTTTAAAGGATATAAAAAAATATTAACTTATACATTAAATGACCTTGTAATTAAATCCATACAAATTAATTTAAAACTTGATTATCTCTAAATTCTTCGCAAAATATTTTATTTATCTTTCTTTTATAAATTAGTTAATGGATTCATAATCTTTTATTCTATTATTTAACATATTTTTTTTCACGTACTACTATATAACACTTGTTAATGTCTTACATTATACGTAAGAAACCATCGCACAAACTATGGGTTAAAGAGTCTACTTAATAGACTCGCAGCATTAGGAAATCTATTGAATTCTAATTCTTTAATACTCTACCAAACCTAAAACGATATTCTTAAAATCCATAGTATAGTATACCATTGTCTATTATGCTAAATTTCTATCTTATGCAATTTTATAAATTAATATTATAATATTAAGCTTATTTGTAATATATGCTATTTGTCAAATGTATTATCAACTTGTACTTGAACCTATGAGGCGATAAGTTTGAACGTTATTTTAAACAATGAAGTTTAGATAAGTAAAATAAAATTGTAAAGGGTTAGATAATAAAATCCATGGTCCACTACTTTGCTCGTCAAGTTTAAGTACATAATATAAAATTATGAATAATTACTACGAAAAACCGTTTATTTTCCATTAATTGATAGATATCTTAATTATAATTTAAATGGTAAATTTTATTTTATTTACTTATACTTGCATTTTTAAAACATAAATTCATAAAATGAAAAATAAACAACATAAAATTTATGATGTGGGATTCAATGGATTGGTAAAAGAAAATTCGTCATAATGTTGGTCCACTATTCCGCTTTTTTAAAATTAAAACACGTATAAGTATTAAGTTGTTAGTACCAATAACTAGTTTACTAACTATATTAAAAATTGTATATTTATTAAATAAAAGTTCTTAAACAAATGTTCTGTCTTGATTTATGAAATTATAAATTATGTGTTCTTATTCAAAAAAGTAGTTAAAAGATTAAATATAATAACATTAATATGTATTATAAATAGTAAAGATATAGTTTTGACTTTTTGAGCATTTATATTATTATGTCGAAGCTTCCAATTATGTTTAGAAATGTTTTAAAATCTTTTAATACTTTCGAGAACTGAGTATTTTAAGCTGAATGAATCATTTTATATATAGATCGTGTGAAACAGAAACAAATAGATTGTCAGACGTCGGTAATTTATAAGTCCAACACTCGAAACTATCAAATTGTATATGTTTGAAATTGTTTAAATTACTTGAGATAAAAGTAAAGTCGGTTATAGGTTGATTTTCATAATATACTCAAGTATATAAATAAAAAAAAATGTTTAGTGCATATTTTTGCATATTTAAGTGTATTTTTTGCATCAATTTTTCTAATTAATTTGCTATTTTGTACTAATTAACGTATTTATTATTATTAACTTATAATTTATTGCGTTATTTAGAAACCTTAAGCTAAACAAAAAAAAAAAATGAATTTGTATTTAATTAAATAATTATTATGAAATAATATGTATAATTATATTACAGTTAAATTAACTTTGTATGCCTATATCCGTTTTATATATATCATAATTTATAACTTTATAATACATTAAGTGGGCAGCGTTTAAAACCGTCTTATTAATAGACTCTTATAAAATACACGTATAAAGAAAAATGTATTTACGATTCAATATTTTTTTATAGAGTTATCATAAAATAAATATAACACGAATAACATTAATAATAAAATAATAATTACTCAGAGTCACTAGGTATAATCTAGCTAACGGATACTTATTACAAATTATAACATAAAATATCTTACAATAAGCAGTATTTGTTCAGTTAAATTAAAATCGTATTATTATATATCGCGACGTAGTGCAATAATAATGATAAGTCTCTTTGTATAATACAGTAGTCTGTTTTCTTCAAATCTCCAATGTTGAGAGGATACTTAGTATTTCTGGCATGAAACCTAAATTTCTAGTCTATAGCAACCTGCTATTGACATCGTGTGGATATTGGACATGAAGTATAAAGTTGATCATTCCCATTAACCGAGAATTTGTCCGGAGGTAAGAGTATAGAAAATGTACAATCGCTTTGTGGAAAAATAGAACGTATTTATACAATAAACATTTTAAAATTTCAATTCGTATTATATTTTTTACCGAACACAAAAATATGGGTTGGAGCAATTATAGTATAAGTATTCACGACGTATTTAATATATGATGTATATGAATTACAATTTAAATTGTATAGAAATATTCTCTTCATTTAAACGATTTTAGGATTTGTTTATTGTGTTGTCTTTGAAAAACGTCCCAAACATTCGCGTTTACGGGCAATGACTTGCGCGTGCTAGGTTTAATACGCATGTATATACACATACATATAATAACACGGTAGGACGGCGACCGCTACGACCATTATTATAACCACACGGTGCGTTGTATAATATTATAGATAGGTACTTATAATATATAGTATAATATACCTTAACCACCCGTCAGCCACCTCCACTTTATACCGCCAACAACGTCTAACTTAACTGCTACCGGTTAAGACGCGGTACTTCAGCTACAGAGCATTAATAGTCGCGAATGATTTCAATTTTCCGCGTGTATTCACGTCAAATGTATACAATTGGGGTTTTTTCACAACTGCTGTTTATTTGAAAACGGTGACACGGCAAATACAAAAGATTAAGGCATGTCACAACGAACGAATGAAATCAAAACAAATCTAAATGTCTTTCTGTATCGCGTTTGTCCACAGAACGTATTACAAGAATCATGACTCAAACAACTATAATTGTAGATCTCCAGTTAATTAAGTATAATGCTATAATGCTACTAAGTATATAATCTATACCTCTATGACGTAATGGAGTACTATTACCGTATAAATATTGTTATCACACTCTATAAAATAAATAACAAAGTCTTAATTTATTTATCACGCCATTGTAAGTCGTTTCAACGAGTTTTTAAAACTATTCTAAATTCATAGTAAAATTAATCAATAACCGTTATATTTGTATACAGCTATTAAAAGCTAATTTCTGTTACAACGGTTTCGCTTTGAATGAATAGTTTTTATAATACATAATTTTTAAGTTATTGTATCTACCTCAGAAATGTATTTAAGATTATGACAAGGTGGAGGAGATATTAGAAAACATATTATTTCCCCAAGAGGGGGGGGGGTTACACATGTCATCACCATCAACACTGTTTATAAAAAGTGTTCAGGATTGATATTATTAGTAAGAAAATACAAATACTTATAAAACTATTTTCTTCAAATATTCAAAATATTGAAAAATAAAAATATGTAAAATTAATGCTCAAACTTGTATATTATAGGACATTAATAGCAATAAAGTATACGAGTATATTATTTATGATCAACTGTGTACACATAAATTAACAACAATTAAACTACTAAATCAAATGATTTTTAAATTTAAAGAAAAATCACAGTATAAATTTAGCATAATTGAGTACTCAAAGTCTCAAACATTGAACATAACCATACATTTATGACAACTGTTTGCTTAGTGCGCAAATGCCAGTTTTTGAGTAGTAAGTTATGTCGGAAAAAAAATAAAGTACCTAATACAATAATAATAATAAATGGTAAAAATAACTCGTAATTTAGTGTTTTAGTTTGATCTAAACTTTATTGTATTATTGAAAATATTTTGAACGTTGATCGAAAATATATTACAATATTTTTGTAGTGTAGAAATGGTTGTCTTATTTTTTCAGTGTTTTTTTATTAACATTTAATCCATTATTACTATACGATTAGTATCTGTAACTTAAAGATTTTATAATTTAATTCTAATTCACGGCTATTACATTAAGGTGTACCTATGATAACTATTGAGTGTTAAAAGACCGTTCATTGAACTAATAATATATACAGTTACCTAAACCTAATACCAAAAGTTGGTATACGCAGTGTCGATCGAACCTAACACCGTTATATGAGTGGATTCGAGTACCAGCTATGATACTTTGTATCTCATCGTCTATTATGACGAGTGATAAGTGAACAACTTTTCATAACTTCTATTTAGGATAAACAAATTGAAAAAAAAAAAAAACTCAAAAGCCAAATAATTCAGTGAGATCATTTTTCTTACCTAACCTTACACTTAAATATCTTATACAATATACTACGTGTATTACTTATTTATTATACAGTGGAACCTCGATAACTCGAATCGGTTGGGGGCGAACAAAAATTCGAGTTATCGAAAATTCGACTTACAGAAAATATATAAAATATATATTGTAAGGCAGGGGCCAAGACATTCCTTCGAGTTATCGACAATTTGACTTATAGAGGTTCGAGTTATCGAGGTTCCACTATATACACACACCAGTTTCAAACAGCTCTATAGTTTCTTAACTGGGCACTTGGAAGACAATTTTAAATCGCCTCACTTTAAGCACAAGCACTCCACCACTCACTAGCTACTTGATCCTAGATCGTCCCCTAGCACGTGATGCAGTTGTATAGACATGGCACGCGCATCACGACGCATAACCGAGTGTCACGCGTAAACAGATCGGTAATCGCACAATACTCCTTCGCTCACCCCTTCTCCGTTGCCACGGGCTGAAATCTATCGCCCCTTCTCCTCACAACCATATCATTATAATGATAGAGCTACGCGTCTTCGCCAATCCGGAGAAATTGGTTCGTCGGACTAATCTGCTTTGTCGCGTTTAATTCGATTATGATTCGCATTCGCGCGCAAGCACACACATACACATTATATACATGTAACGTCCCTCCTCGTTCTCTCACACCCTTTCTCCTTATCTCTATCCATCTCAATCTGTCTTACTCGCTGATATTAATATAATAGTGTATTATATCCGTGTGTGAATTCCATCAACTCGTCGTTTACCTGTACTGCAGCTGAATACGTCGTCGCTGACGACCGTTCTGCGTTTGTTATAATACGTGTGCGCGTAATTCGAATTATATTTCCCAGAGAGATATATACCCGTTCCGAGCTTTGTTTATTTTAATTACCCCACACGCCCTTTTCGCCACCACTGATACCACCACCTCACCGCGGAGTTTGCCAAAGGGTCCGAAATGGCATATAATACCGGTGTCGTCGGTGCCGTGACGACACTGATAGTGATTTATTTTTTGGGCCAAAGGGAGTGTGTGAAACGAAAAACTAAATTTCTCCCCCACGTCTCGTCGTCTTTTTAATCAGCAGCGAGGTGACGTGTTCTCCGTTGAAATCAAGTGCCAAGAGCACTATGTATAGTTATGCTCACTCAGTCATGTATTGGTGATTTGATATATTTTAAATCAATAATAAAAAAAAATTGTCATGTTTCAAAAACGATTTTGAGTGGCATTCTGTAAAACTACGTATTACCATCCAACTTTAATTGTTTCCATGGTTGTCAGTAGTTTTCTCGTATACCTACTTTGAGAAATCGATGAGAAAATGACCTCTTCTGCTTATAAGTACTATCGTCTAGACTCAAGTTTCGATGTATAATTAAAACGCAACGAGAAACTTTTTGAGTGCATATTTAAACCCTTTATACCCAAATTGTTCACAGAAATACAAAACGAATATTATAATAATTTACCTTGCAAAAAAATCTAAGGAAATACTTTTTTTTATTCTCAGTATATTTTATAATCAATTATGATAATTATTAAAATATTAAACTTAGTATTATATACTGCAAACATCTGCTTTTTGATATCTTATATCATTACAAGACTAATATATTATTCTAAATTTTGTATTTTTATATTGCCAACATATACATAAGCATGATTCAATTGTTGTTTTAATAAAACTTAACGAAGCTTCTTAATTACTTAGTCAATATTTAAAATAAATAGTTTTCTTATTTTTTTGTTCATGATTTGATTGTGTATATTACTATGATATAACCACTAATATTTAAGCATTAATCAAACCTTAAAACAATTGTTATTACAACACAATTATTGGAAAGTTATAATAACCTCATAATCATCAAATCAGATTACAGCAGTTTATTTATAATATTACTCAACAATATAATAATTCATTGTTACCTATTGAAATATTGTTTAAAATCCTATTTAAAGATATATTAGTATGATATACTATATACAGTAATGAATATAGAATCTATGTAACACTTGTTAATACTTAGTTACGATACCGCACTAAAAAATTAACGATGTAAATTTGGACTGACTATGCCATGATAAGTAACTATTTCGTGAAATATTTTTAAATTTTACGAACTATGAAAAAGCTGTATGCATTTCATGAAACTGATAACTTTGTAGAAAAATCGATTTGACAATGTGGTTACAACATATATATTATGTCATCTTATGATGACAAAAACAATGTTTATAAAATATTTATGAATATAAAAACAATATAACCCCATTTAACAACAGAAAACGTCTTTTTAAATGTGCTGTGATAGTATTTTTAATATGGTGATCCAGTCGTAACTAGGACTTTTATATACTCTCATTAAAGATCAAAATGTGTGATCCTTGTCTTATATTGTTTTTATTACTCATATACTGTACTGTTATAGCTATATTCACAACAATGCAATGTAGAAAGTTTTTTATTTATGGTAAACTATATTAATAAATAAAAAAAAAAAAAATAAAAAAATATTTGTATAACTAAATTATATGTTATAACGCATAAACATACATAAATTAAAAAACAATCTCAAGTAAAAAATTATAAAGACGGTCGTTATGATAAATAACCTAAAGTATTTTTATATGCAGATATTAATCGTTATTGTACCTGTTATTATACAAATATTAATTTCTTGATACTAAAAAATCATATAGAAAAAACTAGCTATTTATTTTTAACTTTAATTGTTCAGTCATTAAGAACACAATGATGTCAGAAAACTGTCATGTATGAAGAATGATACCTGGTTAATTATTTAATATACAAATATTGTACTACTTAACGAGGTTCATTTCTTGAAACGCATTATGGATAAGTACTGAAAGACGCCTCCTCGAATTTTCACTTCTTGTTAATCACATTTTATCACTGAATAAATCACATCAGAGTTAACAAATATACTCAAATCAATTTTGTATGATTAATGCCGTGGATATTTTTTTGTTACCTATAGCTACAATAGTTTTATACATTTAATTTAAGTTAATCCTAATAAATAATTATTTTCCATGCATGTACTTAACACGTTCTAAACATTAATAAATATCATCATAATTAAAAATAATATCTTGCATGCGATGTCTTAGATGATAATATGAACTTATTTCAACAACGATATCAATAACCTTTCTTCATTCTTGATAAATAAATGCATTTTAGTCGTGATTACTATATACGGAATCAACACATTTTTTTAGAATACATTATTCAAAATCTTACGAAAAATATTTTCAAAGACATTATTTGTCAATATAGAATCACTATTCCTTTTTACGAGTATGTTCCTTTGTTCTCTACAAATCATTTGACTTTATCCTAATTACCTATATAATTTAAATTTTTGAACTTCTAATATCTCTTAATATAGAGGACTGAGATTTAATGATACGTGTTATTCTAATTTTTTTTTTCTTTTAATTAAAAAGTTTAACTGTTTTATGATATTTCATAATAAGTTAATGATGCGTTAAGTTAAATATCAATTATTAGACTACAAACATGTACTATAATTCTGTATTTATGAGCTTGTAGCTGTATAGTTATTAGTGACAAAAATTAAACCGTATCATCAGTAGTATCGATTTATAAATAAATAACATAATATTATAAATAAAACTGAAAAGTATATATTACTACCTACTTATGACATTATATCGTACTATGTGGTTATCATTGTTTCTACTAAATATTCATTTTATTCTCACCTCAACCTCTAATATGATATTGATAATATAAATTTATTTTGAAAACAAAGGTGTTGTCGATATAATGTAAACATTTTCTGGGTGAAACTCGTGTCATTAAACTATTATTAAAATTTAGCTGTCACATATTTTATTTACCGTGTTTATTGTTGTTATTTTTATTAGTAACTCAATAAATATAGATACTGCTATACTTGTTTAAGTTTCAATATATTATAGAAGTGCAGCTCTAAGTAATTTTAAGCATACAAAATGGTTTTATTTGGTTCAAAGAAACTTTTAAAAAAATTACACACTACTTCAGTATAACCACTGATGTACCATAAATCCCTCGCCCACACCATCTATCGTTTAAAATAATATAGAGAATCTTATTGTAAGCACCCACATGAAAATCCTTGCAAAGAAAACAGAGTGTTCGAAAACTGTGTTGCTTGTTACCTTAACATTTTAATTAAGTTTTAAAGTGATGTAGGTATATCAATAATTTCATTATTATTTACATTTAAGTTTTTCTTCCACTTCTTTCAACTTAGGTGATCTATTATACCAATTGTTGAGTAGGTGACTTACAAACATTTATTTATATTTTTAAAACTCATTAAAATTCGTTGAATCGACATATTCAATTAGAAGCTGTTATACCTATAACTTCTAACAAAAAGATATTTAATAATATAGGTTATGTTAACTTATGAAGAATTCAAACAATTGTAAAGTAAAACTTAATTGCTTCACAAGGAGCTTAGCAATATTAATTGTCTGATGTTTTAAAAGTATAAATTCTTCGAAATAATAGTATTAATTAATTTGCCAGACATTATGTATAGCAAAGCCCTATCCAATTATTGAATTGTAAGTTTTAAATTAATTTAAATCTTATAACCTTTGTCTTGAATATTTTGCTCCATCAATATTTAAGATAAAATATGAATAAAATAATTGTCGGCGAATAAATCTTAGATAAGGAAAAACATTATCTTTACTAAAAAATGAGGAAAAAATATAATTGTTTGCTGCTTAGATTTATAACTCGTGGAACGAAAGATATTACCAATCTATCCCAGTCCACACCGCATATATAACAGCTCAATCATCTTCTCTTCAACAGACACATGTACTATAAAAAAAAAAAAAAAAATGAAGACACATTTTTACTTGCAAACGCAATATCACACAGCTAACAATTTTGTCTTTAAAAAAAAAACAATACAACACGTGAAAATAATATTGATATACCTATTACCTAGCCATTGACTATTATTATTTTTATACGACGACCGTATACACTGTCTGGCAGTCAGAGTACTTAATCTATATATATTTAACACATGATCCCTCGGGCGACCGCGCTATAAATCGTCGCAGTTGTTTAATTATTAAACTGATATAATCGATCGGCCCGGTTAAACGTTGAGGGTGTTTTCTAGTTTTTATTATTATTATTATTTTCGTTTCTATTGGTAGAAAATTATATCCGTTGTGCACAGCAGCTGCAGCTGTTTTATGTAGGTGGATCTACTTTAGACTGCGTCTGTTCTGTTTCTAAAACGTATTATTAACAGAAAAAAGATATTACCGGACATATTCACGACGAGTGCGGTAGATGTGTTATTAAAACAGAGGAGTATGTCTGATCCTTTTTTTTTTATCTCTTTACCAGATTGAGCAATCCTTTGGCTGCGACGAAAATAGCGGTAGTGTGCGGGATTTGTTCGCGTTGCCCGGGGTACCTATGCATAGGCAGGTACCTAGCTATAAAATGTACCGCACACTGGGCAACGCACACCGAAATACCCGTTTAGGGGTGCGGAATGATTTTATTGATCTCCGTTTTAAAGATATATATATACACACACGCATATGTACCGTTACGACAAAAACCTTAAAAAAAATGAAGAAAAAATGTGTATAAAAATATTAAATGGGTTTTCGATTTTTATCAATTTAATTTAAAGCGTTGGTATTATTTTTTATGTGATGATGGTCTCTGGATAGTTAGGTTACCTACCCACATTTTTTATTTTACTCACCAATTACTCACATACCGTACAGTGTGTAATAGGTACATAAGTAGTACGCGTATATATGAACATTAAAAATATTCATCGATCTGTGAATAGTTACACGAACAATGATTATTCGTTGGACAATTATAATTAGACAATTGTTGTCTAACGATAACTAAAGTAATTACTATTCAAGTATAATGCTATATACAACAAAACTATAGTATTATGTTTACATTCCATAATATTTTGATATAAGCACCGTAATGCTAATAAAAAGTCATAGTTAATTTAATTTGAAATTTGTTTATCAACATTGTATACAAATAAAAATGTGTTTTTTTTGCTATTATTTTTACAAACTAACTACAGTCTAGTACTCTAGTAGTAACAAGTCGAATCTCGATAACTCGAAAAACACGATAACTTTATTTTTTTTTTTTTGTATTCCCAAAGACCTTCTAATAACATTTGCAATATATTCTAAGGCAAATTGTAGCAGATAAACTTAATAACGATTAACAGACTACATTTCAATCGTTTCAATGGTATTTTACAATCGGTGATAGTGTTGTAGTCAGTGAACTGTTAACTGTTAACGAATTAATGGATATCAATATATCAAATTGTGATTCCGAAAATTATGGGCCTGAAAGAACTTTAAATATGATTATGGCAAACCAAGCAATATTATCATTACAAACTGTTAGTAAATTTGTTGAAACTGTTGAAGGCGTGGATATTTCTTTACTCAAAGCCATAGGCAAATTAGACGATTTTGTCAATTAACAGCCAAAAAACCAAAAATGAATAACACATTTTTTTTCTACAGTACCTCATGAATCTAATAACTAATACAATATTTATAAATACTTGTACCTATTTTAGTTTTTGTATAACATTTGTATGCATAGGTATATCATAAGTTTTAAAATTATATTCCTTTACATAACTCGAAGTTTTGATTTGATTTTGATAAATTAAAGTTAGGTATCTCAAATAATATATAATATCATGAAGTTAATTTTTATCCTTCTTCAATCTCAACTTCTGACTGTATATTAATAAATATAGCAATACATTATAATATTATAATTTATTTTCATCCCGATTTAATATTTTTTAGTTTTAAATTAAACCTAACCCTTGTCTATGTACATATTCTCAATATAGCTGTTAATTTAGTTAATTTGCTGCATTTAGTGCTACTAATATACTTAATATGTATAATGTATAAACCAATATATCATATTATATAACAATTTTATTAATACTTTTGGTCGGCAAAAAGCACTTTTTTATCATCAGAAATCGAGTTGTTTCTTTTTCATAATTTCAAACAAAGTATAATATTCACAAGTCTTGACTATTTTATTTTGAAGTTGTAACTATTATAAAACATGGAGCCCACGGCTCTAAAACTTCCGTAAATCAGTTCTTAAATGATCATAAAAAAACTTATATGACGATAAAAAAAACATCATATTTTTTGTTCGAGATAAGACTATGAATAAGCGCGTAATTTGAGTGTAAAATTCTAATATTTGTAAACCAAACCTAACATCATTCGCATGGTTAAAAATATAATAACAATAATACAACATTGTAAAAATTATATTTATTCTTATTATAATAATTAAATTTAAACTACAATTTAAGCATTTAATGTTTATAGTATTTTTTTTTTTTAATATTTAAATTAACAATAAAACAAATGTGATGATTTAGTTAAAATTGAATCAACTAATCAACTCACCTTCATATTAATTATAAAATAAATTACTTAAAAAGGAATATCAAAAAATATATTGATGAATGTACCTACTTAATAACATAATAAGCTGTAGAAATATCGTCTCCGCTCAGAATCATTGTTTGTACACAATATAATTGAATTAAGATTTAACACATCAATTACAATGACCCACATGACATCTACTATAAAACAAAATGGTACCTACAATTTATTGAATCTATCACATATTGGTTTTATATAACTAAAAATTGAAAATAACATTTAACTATTGATATTCCATAAATGTTACTCTTTGATTATTTTATTAATGTTAAAGCCTCGGTAACTAGATTATTGGCTTACTACTTTTATTGTTATGATTTGTTTGATGTGTTGTATATTTTATAGTATAATTGTATTATTAATGTACTATTTAAACTTTGGCCCTCTATTGTTTTCTATGGTAATGTTATTCGTCAAAAGTTGTATGGAGCTTACTGAAAACACATAAACGAGTGAATAAAATAAACGCCATATCCTTGTAACGCAGCACCTACCGAACGCAGGGCAGTAAATTTAAGTGAAAAAGAAGGTTCCGACACCGGTTCCTTCTCGGGCGTCTGGACGGGTTCGTGGAATCTGTTAGTCCTGAATCTTAAACCACTCGAATCGTCGTACACGCAAAATACTCGTAACAAATAATAAAACGACCATAATAATATACAGACACTAAATGAAATGCTGTTTTTATAACCTTGGATGGATACTGTTGCACACTCGTCGCGATATGCCACTATTGTCGTACTACTATGTACTTATACCGTTATTATCGAAATAGCGAGCTAGCCGACGCCGTTTGTAAAATATCTAGAAATCAATCGCTGCAGTAACAACCGAGCTGACTCCCCCCCCCCACACCGTCGTATGTGTCGAGTGTAATAACAATAATAATAATAATAATACGATGAACCAAAAGTCCACCGACGCACAACAATCGCGTTTGATGGTCTGTGCTCCCGAACAATGCGGCGATCGAGTCAATCTAGTTTCTATTACGTTTAACCCTTTTTCCCTATTATAATATAAACCTACGGTACTCCTATTTCACGTGTTTGTGTATATATGACAATATTATATATACACTTCGATATTGCGTATATATGGTCCGACCGAGCGGTGAGGCTCACACGACTGCGGCTATACGATCGAGTGTCGGGTTTAATCGCGGTGCTCTGTCCCTTAATTAAATACGCCGACTCTCGCACAGGACTAGTAGTGAACTTTTTAATTGGTTCCGCGTAGAAAACTTTGTAGTACACGCGCGCTTGGATATATTTTCATGGCAGGTGTGTATTCCCCATGGCGCCGCAGAATGATAATATTTAAAATTGCGTCGTATATCACGCGCGTTTATTTCATTAGCCGAGTGCGGGAAAAGCCGCCGAAAGCCATAGGAGATGATAAAATAAAGACAAAAACCACTCTCCCGCTATATTGCCCGAGCTCTGTCTCTGTCTCTCTCTTTCGCTCTCATTCTGTCTCTATTTCTCTCGCGTGCCACAGCAGTGAGTGTTATATATACGTACCTACTTACTTCTTCTTGGGCGTTTCGTTAACTAATAATAGTAATATATTGCCGAAAGATTCCCACCCCTCGCCTGCCCCCCTCCCGTTAACCGCCCACTGCTTACTGCAGTACGTTTCTTCCACGGCCAAAGTCGAATTTCCGTTACCGCCGCCGTCTTATTATTTACACCTCTTATATTTCGAGGCGTGCGCCGCTCGCGCGAAAAACAATACCGCGGTCGGGGTGCGTTTTCTTACAATATGTGTATATCGAAATAATAACGGCGGTTTCAATGTCTTCCGAATTAACCCGAAAGTCGCGCTGTACGTTATATATTTATATATGTGTATAATATCTCGCCACCCCCGGCGAACGTATATTATATATACATCAATTCAAATAAATCATATCGCTCCTGTGATTTATATAATATGAAGCCGCTCCTTAAAGGGGTACATCTTATACTGGTGTACACTACCAACAAAATGTTTGTAATTATTTAATGTATTTATTAATATAAAATATACATTATACTCAACATAACGATGATAGCATTAGAAACAAAGTTCATCACATTTGAACTGTGTACGGTGTCAATCGCACTGTAAGTAGTAATAAGTACCTTACTAAAATTCATTCCATATTTCTATGACAATGTACGATTTGATAATATTTTTTAATTTCCTCGGAATTTAAAATAAAACTTTCACTAGTACTTGAATGTTTAATTATTGAAAGAAAACATATTTAAATAAATAAATAAGTTTTACAATGTATTTTTAAAATAATATGATGCAATATATGATGTCTTAGTGGGTACACAAAAATAATCGTAATAATATATTCTAATCTTTGTAAGGTATATTCAAATAAAGATGTAATTATGATAACCTTTTTTGGCCTTACCTGTTTTACATGTATGGTTTACCACCTAGACGGCTAGAAACCTATCGACTGACATGTCTTCCTAAACACTTATAAATTGTCGGCTTGCACGCTGTACACCTGTAGATATATAAATAAGTGTATTTGAAGGGATAGAAGAGATCCTGAACAACCCTATGGCTTCGACTGTAACGAAAAACATAATAAAAAAATTAATCTATTATTATAATTTATAATCAACAAATGACGGAAAGTATGTAATTAGTAGGTACTTACTATAAATCATACGCATTATATATTTGATAGAATATATGAATTAAGTCTCAAGTAATTAATTTTTTATGAATTTTAGTTATTTATATTTTCACAATTGCTCAAAATTGAAATTAATTTCAATATATAACACGTATCTGCATTTAATATAGTAACATGAAGTACAATTGATAAGAACTGCAAATCTGTATTGCAATCTAAAACTGCATTGTAATTATTAGATACCATTGTAATTCATATTTATAATGAAATTAAACTTGACTATTATTCTATTATTCACTTATCTAATTATCTAATTAATAATGAAGTATAATTATTCTGCAATTTTTTATACTTCATTGACACCGTTTTAATAATTATGAATATTATTTTATGACAGCAAGTAGATAAAATATTGACGTTTAGAAATTATACAATACCGAACACATTTATTTGATTTGCTCATCATAAAGCGATTGAATAATGCATTAGTTTTTAAATTTATATTTTTTTAATTAATGCATAGGTTATAGTTTTCATCGCAATGGCGTATAATTCATATTTAACAAGTAAGCATTGTTTGGTCTTCATTATAATAATAATTACAATAATGAGAGCACGATTTAAATAAATTATTTAAAAACGAAAAAATTTTTTAATAAAAACCGGAATCAAATACTAGCAAGATAATAAAAGTATGTGTTGAGTATCATTTTTTTTTTATATATAACATAATATGCGTTGGTGGAAAGCACATTTTTCAAGAACAAAAATAATAATATATAATTAAATTCTAAGCTAATTTAATATGTAATTGTTATCCGTCATATACAATTTGCATTTTTATGGAAGTACCTTTATGATATTATGTTTAATAATTTTGTGATTTTAAACTAGACCAAAACGATTGAAACAAATACATTGACTTTATTTATAGCTATAATTCAATAGGTTTAACCGGTTGTATTAAATGATTCTCATTTACATTTAACAGTCTACAGTTTACAAATCAGCCTCTGGGCAAGTTAGTTATTCTCTTTGTACAAAGGGCTCATAGGTAACATCCGTTATGAGATGTTTTATATATTTTTTTACTCAACTGTAATGTTGTGATCAAGTATAAAATAATAATAAAAAAAAATATAAATATTTATTGGTATCTAAATATTTTCATGTTTCTATGAGCATATTTATGTATTAATAAAATAATAATATATACTATAAAAATATGAATTAATACATTCATTATATTAATTTTATTAATTTTTAACACAAAAATGTATTAAAATTATTTTTTACGGATTTATCTAAAAAAAAAAAAAAAAAAAAATACTACATAATATTAAAAATTATGTAGCAATAGTGTAGCAAAATAATATATTATCATTACTCATCATATTCAATATTTAGTCACTAGAAATGCAATTATGTAAAAAAATATCGTTGTAGGTAGTTGAATTTCCATAATCACAAATTCACAACTAAGTCGGAAAACAATTAATTATTATATATGAAAAACTATATAAGGACAACAATCTTATCATTCGTTTTAAATGTACAGAAATAGGTAAGCGTTTGAATAGAACTCTGACTGCAGTTTTGTGGCTGCTGTAAGACTTGTAAGAGCATTCGGTCTCATATTACCAGTGTACGACGATATTTTGAATGAAGACAGGAAGGGACGGATTAAATAATCTATATATTCACGATGGTTAATGTCCTTTAATGCGGTATTATTGTAAAGAGAGAAAAATCATATTATAGGTACACCCCTAAATAACAATATAACGTCTTAAGTTGCAGTACGTAAGCGCTTTTAACATTTGCAATACGAATACCAATAATATTTTTAGCACAGGACTAGTGTCCTTTACAACAAAAGACATTTGCGATTTATATCGCGAATAATTAGATACATACCTACCTGTATTTTGCAGTCGTTTCCTAAAAATTAAAATGACATTTTCCTTCGTGTTTTGTTCATATAATAATGTACTACACCAACAGTATTTGATTTAATTTACTATGCGACATAATAATACGTGTAACATATAATTACATCACGTGACTGTAGCAAGTCAAAGAATATATTTTTTAGATTTGTCAGGGATAACGTGCTAATGTCAAACGCCAAAATTAGAACACTCGAAACGCATAAACTAAAGGTCGTTAAGACAGAATCGATATGAGTCCTACTGAAGAATGGAGAGTTATTATAATACATGGTAAATATGTGTATATTATATTCTAACACGAACGCTAGTCATATGTCCCAAAAGAAAACTATGGGACGCAACTTTTGCATGCCAATATACAGCAGGACAAGCTAGTGGGTAATGTATAATTTAATTGTAAACTTAGCCTGTATAATATATTATACATACTGGTAACAATTTTTCAACTTTTTTTTTTACTACACCGATGCGTAGGTATAAGAATTAAGAAATATATTTTCAACATCTTTATGTACCTAGTCTAAATAATATTTAATACAATAGACGTATACACGTGTATTTTGCACATATCAAATGCGCTGGACCAGCAAGTTAAACCACCCTTAAATTTGTATTGTGTATATTAAACACACACACACATATATAGTAATAATAAATTATTTTAAATATAACCGGAAGAAACCTTATTTATAACAATTACAAATAATTATACATACACTAAAATTAAACCTAATAATGGATAAATCAACAAAACAAAATAGACATAAAATATATGTGCATAGTATAATATAAAAAGAAACAACAGTAGGTAGGTAATTTTTAATTTGTAATAATATATTATTGTAAAGTGATAATATAGACAATATAATGGTTAAATTAAAGAAAACGAGTAAATAGGTACATATTGTATAATATCAGAGCTTTGGGTGACGCTTGAGTAATCAGTTATCGTATTATGTTGTAGTACCTAAAGGATAAAATATCGAAGTCGGAATAATCATTGCACACAGGGGGTAATAGCAATAATATATTATATATTATATTATTCAGTCAGTATATTATATGACATAATATATCATTCTTAAACGAATACGTAGTAGACGATAAAATTTTGAACACGTTACAATAAAATTATTCTCCGTGCACAGTATATGATTACCGTGTGTGTGTACTTATATACACTTGCACAATGCTATCACGGCGGTCGTTTTCCCTTGCGAGATCTTTTAATAAGCGTTGTAAATTATTATACTCCACCGTTTTGAATGTGCACACACGACTTTATAAAATATATATATATATATATATGTATATATATATATATATGTATATGTATATTATATTGTATTGTATACTTACATATTGTGTGTGTGTTTACTCGGATGTGACAAACAGTACCTACTCTGCGCGGTTTTACTGCAATTTATTGTGACGTTAAATTATCGTTATTATTATTATTGTTATTTCGCGTAGTAATGTACGGGTTAGTCGGTATATTAAAATAATATATTATAAATGCTTACACTATAATAATATCATGTATATTATGTTTAATTACAATTGTACAGTGTACTCGACATTTGGATGTTTTATTCGTCGTAAACGCTTTTGAGATTTTTAAATCGTAGATTGGTAGATATGTAATTCTACGAAATGTTATGTCGTGTTGTTTTATTAGACCTATAAAAGTACAAACAATAACCTCATGTTTTTGTATTTTATAAGTTGAAATACATTGACTTCAATAATTGTAACCATTTTTAATACCCACTGGAAAAAAAAAACAAAATTGAAATCAGATTTTTTCACCAGTATAAATATTTTATCAAACAATATTTATCAAATCATAGTATTAAAATAATTACCAACGTTTAACGTTTATTTTTTTTACGCATAAAATTATCGTTTTTTTTTTCAAGGCAGAAAATCCTGGTGAAATCTACTAATCTTAATAACCGTTCTTATTTTTTTAAATAAAATACAAATAAAAAATGATATCTTGCCAATCGAGGTTTAATTATAATTTAATCAATCCTGTGTATTATATATATTGCTTTATAAATTAGTAGATCAACTGTAAATTATATTGAATATTCTCGTAGATATCGGAAAATTTGAGATGTTATTCAAGTTTCAAATAATATTCTGTTGTTATGTTTTCTACTCCATGTATCAGGTGTTGAAATATCTTTAAGCGCTGTTAACGACCGGATTAGAGTGCTTTTCAAGTTTCTGGATAATATAACGCATAATGTTTTATTTAACTAGGAGTACGACGTGTCTGTACACAATAGCCATAGCAGAGATTCGAAATACTTGTGCGCTGCTTTCTCAAATTGTACTAGCCAATTTCAAGGAAACTTCTAAAGAATTATGAGGTTAAGGGGATTCGATACCGTAATTTTCTGTTTTTGTCTAATGCACGCGTGACATAGGATTTTAGACGGATCCTTTGCCAATCATACCAATTGATCTAATGAAGCGATAAGAATTCTGAAAACAGATTTGAATTTGTCGTCAAGTCTATTTGGAATCGACTTTCTCACATTTTTGATATTTTCCTCCAAATTTCTAAAAAAATCATGTTAAAAAAGAGTAATTAAAAATTGCCGTATTTCAATTTTTGGAGAAGTTAAAATCAAAAAGTTAAAAATCTGGAACAGTCAATTTCAAGTAGACTCAATGAAAAATTAAAATATGTTTTTAGAATTCTTATTGCTTCATTGGATCAATTGGTATGATTGGCAAAAGATCCGTCTAAAATCCTATGTCACGCGTGCGTTAGACAAAAACAGAACATCGCGGTATCGAATGCCCTTAACGTGAATTGGAAGACCGTTTTGATATAGTGTGTCAAGAAAATGGTTTCAGATAAGTTCTAGTGTCCCATCACTCCCATCTACTTGACTTGAAAATACCGTAGATTTATTTAGTAGGTTAATGTTTTTCTACGTGCTAAGGCTATCGGTGGACACGTTGTCACAAGAATACCACTTTCTGTATAATGATAGCTAAAGTCTCCCATATAAATTACAGTTCGTTGTAGTGATATTTTTGAGACATACTTTGTATTAACTCAATCCAAAATAATTTTCTTAACCACTTACAACATAGTTTCTAACCACTAATAGTTATAATTTTTTTAAAAAATAAGTTATAGAATTTGCTGCTATTTTATAGTTGTTTTATTTTAGTTAACAATGCATTAAAATATTACAAATTCTAACACAATCGTGTTATATAGGTATAAAGTATATTTTTCATTATGACAGACTGATTAATTAATTTCCATTCACATCAATTCTATTACATATTTTTTCTAATAATTTCTTATTTTTTTTAATAAAAAAATGTTTTGCAATATCATTCCAATTAAACCGTGTTCTTTCTTATATAGTATTAACGTTTTGGGTTTTGTGTATAATAAATATAAAATATTAATAGTAGATACTTACATTAATATAAACAATATTATGCTTTACAGTAGTATATTTTATATTAAAGTTAATTTTGACATATTTCTATACGTGCTATACTTTTGGATATTTAATGATAGGACAGGTTATGTTTATTGTGTTATTATACAAAACTTTTAAATATACATAAACTATATACTTAGTATAATATATTACAGTGTTTCAAATTCTGACTGACGCAATATTTTAATGTATCAAAATCTAATACAACTAAATGGGTCAAAAACTATTACCATTTAGAGTTTGGATGAGAGGGGTATAATATGGTGGAAAAGTTATTTTATCTCGACGTGTAAAATCTATTGTCTTTATGTGCTCCTATTTGAACTTTAGATGGTTATTATTTTTGAACTTTAACCAAAGGTTACTGCCAGATGAGATCGATTATAGATTTTAACAGTATTAAATAACCTAAAACACATATTATACATATTATATTATATGCATTATGAACACATTTTATGTATCCATACGGTTTCCATATAGTTAACACTTCCAGTGAATATTTTCAGAGTTACAATATACGTATTGCATACTACATCAAAGTAGGTATTTCAAACAAAAATAACAAAATGTTTTCTTTCATGGTTTAATTATACTTTTTAATAATGATTATACCTAGATGGTAAAATAACTTCATAAAGAGAACTAAGTAAGTATATTATGTATATTATATAGGTAATTATGTATTATACGTTTTATACAGAAAATGCATTTTATGATTTATAGGTATTTAGTTCTCTTTATGTAGTTTTTGCTAGTTTATTAATAACCATAACAGAAACAATGTACATGTTCGGTGCATGTTGGTCGATGACAAAGTATTTAATTAAGTATTTTTAATGCAGATACATTTTTCTTTCTATTGTTCCTGTTACTGTTATAAGTAATAATAAATAAGTATTTGCAAATACTTAGAAAATACTGGATAAGATTTTGGAATGCAATAAAAAAAATTCTTCAGTCATAGTCGTTTTAAAGTAAAACTATTAAACCATAATATAAGTTCATTAAATATTTCTAAGCTTTCTAAAAAAATATTTACTGTTATTCAATGTATTATTGCAAAAGCCATAAGTAAATGCTTTTGAGGTAATAAAAGATTTTTATAGGTATTTATCTTTTTAAAATTTGGTAATAGGTAATTTAAAATTTTTAATTTAACTACATGTTCAAAATATAAATTATTTAGTTGTTCTATAAAGTTACAAATAGAATACATTGGAATTGTTATAATCTTCTAGATTTTTTCTGGTCTATACAATGATTTGTATTTAGGAATGTTGTTCTAGATACCTAGTCAAATAATTCCAAAATTAAAATATAAACATAAACCAAGCCGTTAGCCTCGTTCACTTATAAGTAGTTCAATTTGAGATCCGTGTACTCAATAATTTGAAGTATATTATTTGCTTCATTAACTTTTACAATTTTCTCTTTTCACTTTTTTGTTGTTATTTATAAAAACATAGTTAACCATTGCTTCCACACAAATCTATGGTTGAAAAATCAAAATATTGAATTCCTAAATTCTATTTATACTTAATTACTTTTGTATCCATAGTAATAACAGGAATTCGATGATTTATTTGACCATAACAAAGTATTATTTAAACGTAAATTATTAAATCGATTTAAAAAAAATTGTAGGTATTTAATCAAATATGCCATAGCCTTTGCGTATTATTTGCAACCTTTGCGGCGTAGTGCTTTTAAATACGTTTGTATGTCCATTTTCTGCTCGTCGTTTAAAAGAATTTACATCGTAGTGTCCTGGTCCTGGATTGAGTGAACTCTCAATCGTTTTCAGACTGTCACCGATCCTTTGAGAACTGTTAAATGGATATCTAGATAGAATATAGTATAGAAACATTAGTTGATAAGTGAAATGATATCTTAAAATTAAAAATTAAAAACATTACTCATGCTAGAATTTATTTTTTTGTCATCATATTATTGTCAGTGAAAAAAAAATCACTTTAGGTATATTATTTATAGTTGTTTAATGTTAACGAATTGGTATTGAATAAAATTTAATTATAAAGTTCATTATTGTACCTACATCAATTAGTATATACAGTATACACACCTATAGTGATTGAGTTTCTTTACCATCTTTATCTTACTTGTTTATTTTTTTTGATAACCAATTGGATATATTTATACGAAATTCCGGTACGTAATGTTCTATTTTTTTTCTTGGTGAATGCTGTCTAAAAACATTTGTGTATGTACGATTTTTGGATACGTCGCTCTTGAGTGAGAGTGGCCAATAATTTTCAGATATAAGAAAACATTTTTTTTCAGCACTATGACCTACCAAAGTGCTTGAATCTCTGGGTCCTATTTAAATTAAAATATATTTATTTGCTTAAAATATCATAGGTAAAACTGAAAAAAATTTAAAAATAGGCAATAAAATAAATGTGAATATATACAATACATAGCACTATGTGCATCGTATACGTTAAGAAATTTAAAGAAAATATGTTATAATTAATATTTTATTGTTTATTTACACACCATGAAATTTTATAATGATTATCACTATTTCATTTATAAAAATAAAAATTTATTTTTTTATTTTTGAACTCTGGGTAGATATTAAAATTAACTACTTATATTATGAGTTTTGTATGCAAAAACAACTAAAAAAAACCTATGATGGATGTAAACCTAATATAATTCTCGATGATTAAACCTGAAATAATATTTTTCATTGCAGACGTTTTTAATTTATATAATTTGTATTATAATTTTTTTGATATTAATACAATTATTCACATCGGAATTATACATTAAAAAAACAACGTATATTAATCACTGTTAATGCCTAATTATATATTCGACAAGACAATAATAAGATTTCAAATAATAATACACATAAAAAAGTAGCTGGGTGGTTGATTTATCGTATTCAAATGATTTTGTGGAATTCGCTCATATATTATTAAATTCTGACATTTTCAAGTATATAAATAGGTTAAATGATGAATGGTGATTAAATATTAATTTTGTGTTTGGATGATTTATTTAAACGCCATTTTAAACGAACTTAGTGGTGGAACAAAATTGCATCGGCTTAATTTGGTTTAGAATTATCAAGTATAGGTAGGTAATAAAAATATTAGGCACTGAACATACGTAAATACTATTATATGAGTAGGTATATAGTAACTATATTATACATTATATTATATTTATTTTAATTTATTATGTATATTTTATAAGTGTGTGAGTAGTAAATTTTGATATAAATATTAAACTATTGTTTTATATATTAAAAGTTTGACTATTAGTTCTAACTTCAATTTAATAAAAGAAAATAAATTTCATTTTAATTATCAGACTTACATTATTTACCAAAGTAACATAAAAATAGAGTGTTTAACATTATTTATACGTATTAAACTACCTACACAAATATAAATTGTTGCTGTCTCCATATTTTATGGATTCAAACTTATTAAATAATCAGTTAGATTGCATTAAGATTAAGTGCATATGCTAACTTAGTGTAGACTCTAGACAGTCTGAACTATATGGACACGGGAAAGTTATTATACAATGATTTTTAATCGTAATAATTCCTTTTGTTGATTATTTAATGAATGTAAAATTTAACTAAATATTTTCCTATAAATTATTGAACACATAAAAATGTATTAATTTACAGTTCAAATTTGTATTTTATTTTTTTTACCTGTAAAAGTATCATAAGGTCCTCTGGCGGTCAACTTTTTATTGACTCGCGTCTCAATCGTATGATGTTTTAAACCATCTGCGTACATATTAGGCGGTAAATTCAAATTTATATTAAAATCATATGATCGGCCAGGGAACTTTCCGTTGTTATTAGTTTGACACTTCGGAAAAGTAATGTTATATATACCTATATGTTTAAAAAAAATATATTGTATAGTTATTATGATATAGATCTGATTGTCACAACATTTTTTGAAATCAAATACATTTTAATTACTATCGATATTGTACATTTTATATGTTTGTTGGAAAACATGATTTTTTTCTTTGATCGTAATCATAATTAGGTGTATCAAATGAATTTCAGTATTACTTTTGTAGTTTTTACCTTCATAAATAACGAACATAGCATATTAAAATTAGAACTTTTCACAGTTTTCATAGTTGTATTAGGTACCAAATAGTTCATATGAAATAAGTCTAACAAAATCGTATTAAAGAATTACTAAAGAAGCTTTAGTTAAATTACATTTTCAAATAATTTAAATAGCCATTATTTATTATAAACAATTCATTGTAATGTTTATTTAATTTTAACAATGTACATTATTGAAATAGCATAAAGAGGCTATTTAGACTTAGTCACGAACTTTTCAGTTTTTATTAAAGTATAAAGTCTGCATAGATAATTTGTATCTAATTTGAATAGTTCATTACTAGTGAAAGTTAATAGTAAAAATAAATGTGTATAACACAGACATATATTATACTGATGGTTAAATGATAACAACTTAATAAATATCTGAATATTATAATATTTAAAAACATTATTTATAAGCAAAACTGCTATATTTATTGTATTTTTTAAATATTATGTAATATTACAGTAATTATATTAATGTATACATTATATAATATATCATATTATATTTAATAATAAAATAATTACATAAAACCATTTAAATATTTTATTAAGGATTATTAATGTACTTTTTTGCAATAAATAAGTAAAAGCAATTTTCATAAAATGGAAAAAGTAATATTTACAATTTTAAATATAAACATACTATAAAGTATAAATTATTTGCAACGAATATAGTTTATAGTATTTTTTCTATTAATATAAATTAAGTTTGTTCATAATATAGTTTAAAAAAATAATTTTATATAGTATTATATAATAACAATAATTGTTGTTCTGACCTGGGCCTAACGTATTATTTTTCTTCACATCGAACCTGGACAACCCAGACAAAAAAGCAACTTTATTCAATTTCTTTTTAGATTTATTACTACAAATCAGCAGTGAAGGCTTTAAATTTTCTTTATCTGAACAACCATATTTTACATTTTTCTTCTTACTGCCCGACTTATTCTGTATCGCCACATTTAACGAGTCCATCTTTTTTTTTCTTTTAAATCGAATAGTTAAATTTTAAATAATATAATTTTATCAGAACTATTATAATTATATTGAATTAAGTTTGTTTCAGAGTTTACAAACAATCATTTGTCTTTTATGAATAATTTATAATAAATAACAATACGTGTATTTAATGTAAACATAAAAATTAAACAGTCACAGTAGATATATGGTAGTCATAACTAGTTATTTACACAACATCATAATATCAACAATATCGATTATGCTATAATTATTGCGGTAATAGGTATTCTATAAATTCTAGTTTAATAGTAAATATAAATATCGTTAATATATTTTATATAATATTTTGGGTGAAGTATTTCAAATTTTGATAACTAAAAGAATTCATAAGTATAAATAAATACATAATTTACGTATAGGTTTTAAATGTAAGAAATGTATGCTTAAGTATAAGTGTGTAACATAACGATAACTGTATTATTTCGATTAACTTTTATTCATTATATAAGAAACAGCGAAACATCTTATTTGAATAATTCACTTTAGTAATAATAGTTCTACAAAGTTATAATACAAAAGAAAAAAAAATGATGAAAATACTATATCAGTTGGATGTTAAAGTTAAATATCCCCAAGGGTGGGGTTGTTTTGAAGCGAATCACCTTGTTAATTCAAAGTAACTGCATAATGAAAATTTTCCCGTAAAATATAACTTAAATTAGAGTAGAAGGGTTAGTAAAACATAGTGTGTAAACTGTAAAGTGTGGTGAAAATATAATGGCAATGTTTTATTTTTTACAGGATACATCGTCCTGGTAAAATAAGTTGAAGAATTATGGTTCTATCATTTTGGACTCATTTAATTTCAAAGTGATAAAATGTTCATTTGTATCTATATTGATACCTACGAGACAACATTTTATTTTGTAATTAGTTAATAAAAAGTAATACTTAAATTCCATTTAATATTTCCTTGTTTTTGGTTTCTACAACAATTCAAAATGTGCATGCATACATATATTATAATAACAAGGAGAATAATATTGAAACCTCAAGGAAAAAAAAATTAATAATTCAATATATATAATTTTGAATAGTTTTCATTGATAAGTTGAATTTTTTTTTCAAGTACCTATAGCAATTATAAATCATTTGATTTCATTGACTGTGTAACGTATCTTAAAAAAATCAAAAAGAAGTAACAGCAGTTTTGAGGTTTTGAGTTTTTCTAACGAATATATTTACTTATTTTAATATAACGTTCTTACACAATATACAAAATAAATTATGACTGCAATAGATATATTATAGTATAGATTACGAACCATTAATAATGCTGTATTTACTTTTACACTTTTCATTTAGGTATATCACTTTGATAATATTTTACGATTTTTACATTAATTTATATACTCGGGTACTAACTACTAGGTATTAAACTTATATTGTATTATTGTAATATGCTTCTATAGATTTATAAATATCACATGCTGATAATATAATATTAACTTCCTCCGATTTTCATTAAATTATATTCATTAATTCCGCATGTTTGAGTATTAATCATATACAGTTATTAACCATATAAGGTTAAGTCTACACGGAATCAGAAATAGCTAATGTAGTATAAATTTACTTTAATTTAAATTTGTATAATAATATATAATATCTCTTTCATAAGATATATTACAATGTATATAAAATATTTATTGAAAAATTGTTTTTATCATGGTCAACATTCAACAAAATTATTACCATGCATTTTTTCCGAGAAAATTAGTTTCTACATAAATATAATTTTAATTTATATGAAATGTATTCGAAAAAAGATAAAACTAAATATCAGAATTTTAAAAAAAGAAACATCCTTTTAGATAAGTTTCTAAAAATATAAATAATAATTTAGTGTTATTAGTATTATTAACAATTATAGTAGTATCTATCATAAAATAAGACTATAAGAGTGTACAATGTGTTTAGAACCAAACTGATTGGAAGAAAGGCGTGTGAATTGAGCTAAAATCGTGAATATATTTATTCACGATTTTAGTTGAATTTTACTGACGCAATTCTAGCGATATAATATAATTTAATTTCAGATTTGTATATCAAAAGAATCTCGAATAAAAATACACGAAACATGTCGATTATAACGCATAATATTTTGATTATTTTGTATTATCAAAAAAAGTGACGAGTAAATATACCTATTATTATGTTGTACGTACTTACTAGTATTTAAAAAAATAAATTTAAACAATATATTTTAATTATTAATTGCATTTGAATCTATAATTGTATTTAAATATGCATTTTATCATATATATTATGTTATATTATTTAATTAAGATTTTGTTTTGTCTAATTTAAATAATATTTTTTTTCGTGAAAATACTTTACAAATAGACTAGAAAATACAGTATGTACAAGATATTTAACTAAAATATATAATTTATGTATTTAAGTCATTGAAATGTTAGACCATTTTTCGCCTGTTCATAAATAAAAACTCTTAATAAAAAAAAAAAAAAAAAATTCTCAATTTATGAAAGAAATGGTTTTCAAAAAGTATATCCATATACTCGATAATACAATTTCTTAACTATTAAAAAATACGTTAACGCGCAGCCACACTGAGTAGAACATTCCCGAACACGAACACAATATAATAACGTATCGATAGTATAGCTGTATAATTAAACCGTATAGAATTTGATTTAAATATAGATAATATTCTCGTTTGACGTGAGAGTGGGATTTTTATTTATCATTATGCATATATTGTATATTATATAGGTACATTAGTAGGTATTCGCTTTATAGATGATCGTTTTCGTTATTAAAATACAATCAAATTGGTAGAAGCTGCAAGCTTCCCTTTTAACAAATAACTTTACTTTTAATTATTAAAAAATATTGATTAAACGCCATTACTCATTATATGGTATGATAAATGGTCACATTTTTTGTTTTAATTACAATTTTTATAAATATCTTTGAACTATAATTATGATAAATTAGTTAACATCACAATCTAAATGTTTGAATAAAAAACAAGTTACATTTTGATTAAAATTATTGCATATACATAATTGATAATAAAAATACATATAAAAGTTGGTTAAACTCATCAATATAGCTCAATCACTGTCATACAGACTTATATATTATATTTTAGTTATTGGAATAGTAAGAATACAGTTAAAAAATTGAGTGCCTAAACTATACCAACAGATTATCGTAATAATACAATAGTTACATAGAGCGATAAATTAGAACAATAGATAGAATATGTAATAATGTTTTTGAAATTTGCTTCGCCTTTTAACTACCTATACTAACACTGTAGAAAATATGTCAATAGTTTTAGTAGTTGTAGCAATGTATACCTATCCCTTTCCTCTCGTAGGTTTATACTGTCCAAAAAACTGTTGACGTGTTTCAAAACAATAATTAATTGTTGGGTTACTTTTTGCTGCTAAGCTGCCGTTAAAAACATTACCTTACCTTGATGGATATTCACTTATGGGCATCCAGATCGTATTTCTGTCAAAGCAACTCTGTGGTTCCGTAACACAAATAACTTGAACCATTTTTTAAACGGATTCTATCCCACATCCGTGTTATAAATAAGTTCATGAGTTTTATAGAAATACTGTATGACTCAGATAGCTATTTAATCATTATTGAAAAAACATAGGTAAGATTATTGTATTGGTACGGTCGAGCGATCATTACTTCGCATCTATCATCACTCCATCACTGAATTTTTTATTGAATGTACGAAGCACTGCTCACGTAGAAAACTGCATATTATTATTGAAGTACGTTTTATCTACCACAGAACACTGTCGAAAATTGTTGATAATAAAATGTCAATTCAGGATAGTATGCATTTAAACTTTTCCTTCATCCGATAAAAAATATTTCTATAGAAAAGGCACTGTGTACAATATTTTTTTTGTCGTGTTTTATTTTTATGCTATGAGTATAATGCGTTTGTTATAGCTGCAACGACGAAATTCTAATCATTTTTGGACACCGGCGAATGATTCAAAGCATATGACTTTATGATCTATAATATTATGTATTGCAACGTCAAGCCGAAAACTATTTAATTCATTGTATATTTATATATATCGGGTCATAAATGTCTGTAACGCAAATACTCAATATTATATCGTAATATGATAATTTAGTAAATTCGTTTGGCAATCGACCAAATGGTACGTATACGTGAAACACGCGTATCGGATTCCTTCGTAAAGGTGTAGGCGGAATGCATTGTTTGTGTCAGAGGTATGCGCGTCCGTGGTGCTACCGTTTAGCACGTCTCTATAATATATAATATTATTATATTATACATAGGTACGCGTACGGTTTTCCGATCGGACTGGTCACCGGGTCAACGGGTAATGGGTTCTTGTAATATTATATTATAATGTGATATAATTTATAATATAATACGTGTGTGGGTATGTGATAATAATATGTGCTTTAAATCAAGCTGGAAATGATACCAGATACGGTAATACCTAGCCTCAATCATTTCAAAAAAAAAAAAAAAAAGATAGAGTTATCGATGAATAAATGCGTATAGGATTTACATTCGATTTTTATCCGTTTCGATATTTCGATTTACATTCAGGATTTGCATCAGTGGCGATCGCGTTAATGTGATTTTAACATCTCTAAAATGCACACATTACACAATGATAAAATACTAATATATAAATACTTGTTATAGGCTACAATAAATTGATACATTAAAATTATACAATCTCTCTCGTAGTATCGTCCACACACATTACCTATAATATTATGTGCACATGTGCACTGCCATTGTATCGCATAATTGTAAATGTATTATAATAGTAAGTATTTGGTACTGTACATGACAATAGGTACACCAGACAGTACGTTATGTATGTACTCGAGAGCTCGTGATATATGGGCTACTGTGACCCGATATAGTGCGGTTCGCTTTTAATGTAATATATGGCACTACCATGGCGATATTTTAACAGAAACAAATGTAAAAAACAAAATATTTTAAAATGTGTATAAAAAACAATTCCTTGTAGTACCATCATTCCAGCTTTAAATATTTTTGGTAATTCAATTTAATTTCCATTATTCTATTATGTTTATCAAATAGATGACATTTATAATTGATATACTAATTATGAGATAAATAAAGTCACTGAGTTACTAATAAAATTACTGAAGAGAATTCAACGTTTCTTTATTTTTCTTACCAACGTTATCGCTTTGCTTAGAAAGTCAGATTCTAAGATAACAATATATTTAATTTGTATTGGTTTCACAAATTTTCACTATTCACAAATATAATACATATAGTACTGAAACTAATAAATAATGGTATAGTTTATGACATACTCATTGCTATTATTATTTTCACTAAGATTTTCATTATTATTATATGCGAATATTATTACTATCATTATTATTGCTGTTGTTTTCGTGAAATAGCCGTGTAGGCACAACGGACTTAGATACAAAATATTACATTTTCGCGTGGTCATCATCGTCATTTCTGCAGCTACAACAGCGGAGGAAGATCCATAAAACCGTTGCTAACTATAATATACACATTGCATAAATACGCGTATTTATGTATATAATAGCAGGTATATTGTGTTATAGTCGCGTATATAGTCTCTCAATTTATTACAGTCGAAAATTGAAATCGATCGATCCCGTCGATAAACAGTATCATTATATTATATATATATATATATATATATTTATTTAGGTGATTTTACGTATACCTTATGAGTTATACGCGCTTATATATATATTTTCTCCCTATGTTCCATTTTTATTTACGACGTTTGTCGTTGGAGTTGTTCACGGACACTGCAATATATATACACATTGCAAACACTATAAAATATCAACCAAGACGCTATTAAACGCACTTTTAATCATCAAAACAATTCATGACGTTGTAATAAAGTTCAGCGGGTGAACTGTAAATGCACATATTAACTCATTGTTTATAAGGGTAAACGAGTATATATTGGAAGATAAAAACCAAGAAAATAAAAATATATTCTGCAATCACAACTCTGTAAACGCAATTACTCGTATTATTATTTATTGCTATTATTATAGGTAGGTATAACTATATTGTATAAATTTATATTTGTGTTATTTACTTCTTACATGGTAATAATCGATGTTATTCTAAGTCCTAAGAGATTCAAGTAGTGTACCGGTATTAAAATACTTTTTTTTCAAAATAAATACAATTAACTACATTAAATTCAGTATTTCGGTGTTAAAATAATATATGAATTGTATTTATATTGTGTATATTTGATCCATTTATTTTTAATTTTTTAGCAGGTTTTAAAAGGTTTTTTTTTAAAGAAGATTGCAAAAGAATCGAAGAATCGTGTTAAAGAAAATGATATGTTTATTAAAATTAAATAATTCTAAAGCAATGAAATGTGGTTAGTATAATTTAAAAATATTTGTATCAAATTCTTTTTTTGTTATATCTAATAAGTCATGACAAATTAGTTGTAAATATTTTTAAAGAATAAAAAAATACTAGTTTTTATCTCATTAGAATATGAAATATATGTTTTACAGTGTATAATCTACACAACTTATTAGGCATTCATTATTATAACTTTGAAGTTAAAAATCTTAACTTAATTAGGCGTGTTGTTGTTTTGATTTACGTCGTAGTTACACAGAGCTGAGATTATATTTTAGTGAAATATTAATTTAAATAAAATTCAACTTACGAATGTTAAGATGATGAAAAATATAATATTTAATACCCCATAATACTTAACATCCGTTAAATGAGTTGTACGTCCATCCTGTGTTGTTGTAATTATAAATAATTATCAACGTGCCATTAAATAATTACACTATTTTTTAATAACCTTAGACGAAAAATTAACATTTAATCGTGTAACGAAACATTTTACCAAACATGGAAACAGTATTTGTTAATTTTATTTATTTTTATCGATTTTTATAATGAATTATTAACTAATTAATTACCGTTTAAATAACCATTCAAAACATAGTTTTGTGAAAAATAATTTTTTTTAAAAAAAAATACAGGAGTTAACATATTATTGATTATTGTTTTTGCACATTTAACGATTTAATGCATTTTTATCGATTTTCTTTTAATGACTACGTCAACAGTTACTAACAGTTACTCACTTTAAATTTGGACGGTCGACTTTTAAACTTGTATGCCTACTAAATTTTCAGTTCTTAGTATTTTTGAAATAATTTATATTTATACATTAATTCATTACATCGATGTATATTATTGTCACAAATGATACAACTTAAAAGAATACGTGACAACCCCTAAAACGTGCCATTTACGATTAAATCGCGACGCGCTTGATTAACAATGCTTCACACCAATAAACTCCAATACACACACCCTTATTGTTGCCCTACCATATCTGTATATAAACATACACCAGTTGCATATCTACAAAGTACGAGTGGTTTTATTATTATCAATTCCACTCAGCTTTCCATTCCATTTCACAAAATAATATTATGCGTTGTACTTAATGATTTGTTATAAACACACGCACACAGCTATGGATGTAGTTGTATGTGTAAATAGGTACGTTCAATGTAATAATATGCATACGCCGGTCATAGCGAATTACTCAACTGTCCTATCACGTACACCACTATACGTTATTATATAGTCATACTATTAATTGGTATTTCACGGATATCATGGTTTTTGAATGTGTTTTTTTTTTCTTACGAATTTATAGTTTGACGTCCACAAATACATAGGTATATTATACACTATATACGCAGATATAATATTTTGTCTGTATGTAGTTTTTTTTTATTTTAGTGACCACTGTCTTCGAGTCCATGTCGTCGCAAAATGCCAATGAAAAAAAAATGGAAGATTTACTCGATTTAAGCCTCGTAAGAGTCCAGCACACTCCTTCCCCTAATCGCGGCCACTATTTTCGCCCATGCGCAATATCAGGCAAATGCATTGCTACTGTTTGTTATAATATGCAAGGTTAGATCGTGTTATTATTCTCGTGCCTCTGCCACCGCGTCTTTTCATATATATATATAGATTAATCGGATTCGCCGGAAGTGCGTCTTCGCTCAATTGGATTTGCCACTCACATAAGACGCCGATAATGATGATTATAAGCGCAGAAAGGGCGAGCGATTTGGCGCTTCCGACACACGTGGCCGCCGCCACTGCCGGGACAATCCCTCTCGCGATCGGCATAAGACAAACATTTGTCTTGCCGGGCCCCGCGGACTTAATGCGTTTACATTTGCCGTCCCATTGCGTCCATTATTGTTTTGGTAAACGCTCTCCCGGTCACCCCCACCCGCCTCCCAACCACGACCCCAAGGCGGACGACAATCCGACCATACGGTAATTTATTCTCGCCCGTCTAACCAGCTATGATGTGTCTGCCGCCGGTTCGGTAAACATTATATTAAGCTCGCGTAGTCGCTCGCTCGAAACGTTCGGGGGGGGGGGCGCGTAAAAGTTGGCGAACAATCTCCGTGCGGATCGAGCCGATGAAGAACGAGAGTAGAATTTGTTTAAGCTCTTACGATTCGACTCTACGCGATTGCCAAGACGTCCGCACTCACCGTTTACGACGATCGTGGTACGAATATTATAATTTTATCTTTACGAGTGTGAGTATAAGCTGGACAACGAGAAATTTACGGTGCATGATGCGTCTACCCGAGTTAGCGTATATTCTCAAACGTGCGTATTACGTACTTAAACGAGTACGTAGTTGGTGCATTACAGTGAAACCTCCGCCTTAACGGACACCTCTATATAGTGGACGCATTTATGACTGCGTATTGTGTTTATTTTTATAGCAGCCGTCTAATATAAGCGCGTCTTTTTGTTGCGACGTACATTTCACATCATAAACAATAATCAAAAAACTCTACAGACAGGGATGTGTTTAGCCGGCAATAAAGAGCATTTGAAAATAAATTGCTTCTATTGAGATCTATATAATACTTCGTTATTCTCCAGCACATATCAAATTAAAAATTGACTTGAAATACGAATTGAGACTATGTGCGTCAGATCCTTAAAACGGGATACAGCCACTGATATTTTCTTAAATATTAGTTTTTACATTTTCCATAATTTAAATGATAAATACGAATGTACACAATGTCATGTAATTAAGTAATTTTAAATATTTATATACATACAAATAATACAAATACATATGTGTATATATATTTTTTTATATTGTAGGACTTACTTTATTTCATTTATTTTCCTTCCCTTCCTCATTATAATTAACGGAAAAAAAAATTCGACGGCTGAGAGTATTTGGTATTTAGAAGGTTCACTGTATATTTTATTATAATATACCAGCATATTTTTGATTTATAATAATGAGTAGTTTTTTCGTTATGTGGTTATTATTGCGAGTCGAATATTATTATAATTTACTGTAAATTCAAATAATTTTTAATTGGTCTTATAATCACAAATGTGTACCTATACAGTATACAACGTTATAAAACAATTAATATTCAAATACATATAAGCATTTCATTTCTAGATAAACTTAATGTAATTACATTTTTTTTTTTTTTTTTTTTTTTGTATACATTTAATATACTATAATGGCATACAAATATTTACAGGTGTATAAATACACGTGGACTAATTTTTTTTTTTAATCTAGAAATAATTTGATTGGTTGATTTGAATTTTAAATGATTTATATACATGAATGTAAATAATATATGTATACCATTTATTTTAGGAAAATATAAATTTACCTTTGTAGAGTTTTAATCGATATAATTTCAAAATTCGACGCGCATTATAACGGTCAAATTAACATACTAGGATACATGCTAATGAATATACAACCCGCCCTCGCAAACCATATGTGTGGCATTTTATAAAGGCATTGTTCTCGTATTTATAGTCAGTTATATATTATTACATATTATTATAATAAATAGTAAATAATTGAACTGGTTTTTGTATTTACTTTGTTATAATTTCCACCTTTTTGTATTGAACCAAACAAAGTTTTTTGTGTGATAAAATGTAATAATTAATTCATCTACCCTACTGGGTAAATACATTACACTATTAAAGCAACACAATAATAGAATGATTTATTGCAATATACGTTCCAACATATTTGCAAAATATAATATATTAATTTATGAACCAATTATAATGAAATTTCATAACGGTGGTGAAAAATATATTCACATTGAAAAATACTATAAAAATACTATTCGTTGATGCATTTTTTTTTTCTTGAGCTTATTACATTTGCAGAAACTATTATCTTAATTCATTTGAATTTGCATACAATTAAATACTGTATTAATTTATCATAATAATATATAATAATATTATGTACACGCATATATATTGTATATATATATAATATTACAGTAATAATACAATGTAAGTACCTACTTGTAGTTATTATATTAAGACTATTTAAGTAAAAACCATACTTTTGTAACTATTTTGGTGTTTCATATTTTTATATGAAATTCCTTTCAGGAAATAATAAATTCTTATCGAAGCATAGAAATCTTACATTATACTAACTTTTTATACTTGCTTTAAGGTGTATTTTTGTTTTAATTATCTATTTGACCACATTTTATCCATTACCTACGAAGAACGGTTTAGAAAAAAAATGTAAATAAAATATTGTTGTGTTGCATGCCTTATGTCTTGATATATTTTATACCAGAATCTGAAAATTTATTGTGTTGACTTAAGAATAAATTATTTGTAAATTAAATTATATAATATTATGCTTTTAACCACACTACCTAATTTTAATAGTACCTTCATTGGTAAAAATAAGGAATTACCTAATTAAATGGGTCATGGGACTTATCATTTTCTAATGAAAAACTTGCATTAAGTGCATCGCTTCTTACAGCTGTCCACAATGAATCTAAAATAATAATACAATTTTAGAATAATCATTCTATATCATGAAGACCAACATATTATTTTTGAGCGATGTTATAATAATGTTGATTTTACTTTATACACACATCTTATATGTATTTAATACTAACTATCCATCCCTCGTGAAGAGTATGTAATTATTATATCAATATGTGATTTAATACAATTTGTTTTTAATAATAAGACTGAAGAAGCTGTAAATATCTGAAAGAAATTAAAGAATATTGTAGGAAAATAAAGATAAGAGGGCAATCAATTCTACCAGTTTCTAAGTCTACTATTAGATGATAAACTCCACTATATTTGACCAAGAATAAATGCGACACGATTAACTACGTTACTGTTCTTAAATTCACAATTATTAAGCGTTTTTAAGAGATATTAGAAACTTTTTGGAATTATGGAATACATATTTGTACCTATATAATACATATCTAATTTCATTTTAATATTTTGAGTTTGATGTATACCACTACATAAATTTATTAGTCACATAAAAAAATGGACTCACATAGTACATATAGCAAATACTGGTTAATAACTTACTGTGAGTATAACGTGCACTTACATATATTTGATTTCAACGCCATGTTCAACAATACCTATATAATATCTTATTAAAATTTGAATAAACTGGTATAATGTGTTAGACACAATGTTGTTGTTTTTATACTTTTCACCTCAAGAGTATTGTTATTTTTTTGAAAAAAAAAAAAATGTTTTCTGTTAACAGCCTGTCGATAAAACATTCAACTATATTTTCATTGCACGTATATCATAATATATTATTATTATTATTATTATTATTATGTTAACGTGTTTAACGACATATAACTCCTATTGTTCGTACACGATGTATACTGCATTACTGCAGTGCATACCAACCAACCACATTCAACGACTCGAGACGAATTATATCGAATGCACAAGAAACCGTATTATGTGATGATTATAATTTGATTATTATGATTATGATGTTATTTAGAACGTTGGACGCGACTATTTCCGCGATCGAAACAAAACAAAACCATAATAATATACGTGCCTGTGGGAGATGGACAACTGCGGGTGCGTCTCGAAATTACCTCAATGGCCGGTCGCGATTATAATTACGATTAAAAAAAAAAAAAAAAAAAATTACAGATAGGAAAACATTCGGACAGGTGTGCGTTGTGTGTCCCTCTCCTACCGCACCCGGTCACCGGTAACCCGCCATATCATATATTATCACGCCTACTCTTGCCTGGCGCGTGTCTTATTTCGTTCGCCCATTTTTACTTTTTATTTATTTATTTAATATTAGTATTATCATATTTTAATTTGTAGGACGTGGACTGTAAGCAAAGCTGGGTATTATTTATTATTATAAATTATTATTATTATTATTATTATGTATTAATCCTATACTTATTGTTGTACCTATATATTAAAATATGCAATATACGATGTATAATATTTATGTTATATTCATGTATATATATATATATAACAATAAACACACGTGGTTGAAAGATATTTACTTTCGTTTTCTTAATTTTTATGGTTATTTACATTTTGTGTACTTTGCAGACTATTCGCCTGTTAAACTGTGCATTACATTTATTTTTCTACTTCTTATTTGTCCTTTTATTTAAGTTTTTCTTTCATAAACAGTCAATGTTTTAGCACGGAACAATAAACATGGCGAATGGAGTATTACACCGACATTAATAGTGACTCAATCGATATTCTTAATTAATTATTTTGTGATAATGGGTATGCGCTTACACAATATTATAATTACAACCTACATATTTTGTTTTGTATGAATTATTTTGAAAATGATAATTTGTGAAATTAATTTTGGTTTTATAAGGTTTACCTTATCCCGTTATAAATTATAAATTATAACTTACAACATATCATCCAATAAAACCAAAACGTAATAATATAAGAATTCATACTTTGTGTTATCTTATAGTATTGTGTATATTATAAAAAGAAAAATTTTAAAGTCAAATTATTAAGTATATCTATTGAAATTTAAACTTTAGGCAACGAGTCAATTTAATCCTTAATTATGTTCCTAAAAACTTTTTGAATGTCATATAATGTTTTTTAACTTAAACTTAATTGTGTTTTTAACCAACTCCACTAAGTTATCATAAATAGATTACTTCACCAAAATCGACCATCAAAACTGTTATAACATATTTTTTAATTTAATGATTTTATATTTATAATTGCATTTCTTTCAAAGAGGCGTATTATTATTTTGCTACATCACGATTATTTACATTGTCTATCAAACTCTTCACATCACGCGTTATATCATACACTCTTATATTATAAGTATTTTTCTATTCAAGTTAATCATATAGGTATACAAATAATACAAATGAGGTGTTTAGATGTATTATATACATATACATGGAGTGATGCATATAAGTCAATTAATTGAGTAGGTTTAGGTGAAAATGTTTTTATTTGTTTTTTTTTTCTTTTGACTGAAAATTTAAAACAAATTCAATTTTTATTTCTAACAATATAAAATAGTATGTGACCATAACAATAATACCTACATTGAGAAAATTGGCACTTTCCATTATAGGAGACTATATAATCGTGGCTTTAACGTTTGGTGCACAATACCTACATAATAATCTAGTCAACGTGATATTAAAGATTTTAATAATAATATTAACCTAATTACGAACATAGCGTATTTAAATAAATACTAAAATACACTTTCCTTACGACTATTGATAACGTGAAACATAAGACATGATACTAATTTGGGGTAGGGATTTCACTACCCCCACCCATCGACACTATCACACGCACCGTGTATACTCGTATGTATATTATATTATTTTTCTTTTGTCAACGCCCTAAAATTTTTAAAAATGAATTTAAAAATGTATTTTTAATTGTAATATGTATAGAAAAGTTTAACGTTAAATATTGTTCGATCAAAAACTGATCGAAAATTACAATAATATTTATTATAATTAAGAATCATGACGTATAAGAGGGCAACATCCAATATAACTATATCGTCTATAACTATATAACTTTTAATACTTCTATAACCATACAGATAATATATATTTATTAACCACTTCTCGGTAACAGTAATAACAGAACACGATGGTAACTAGGTCTATAAATAGATACTTGAAATATAAATCAATTTTTTTCTCTCAGAAAAAACCTGAGTAGATATTACTGAATGGATTTAAAACTGATATATATATATTCGCTTATTCGTTGACTTTTTAATACTAAAAATATTGAAATTATATTAATACAATTTTGTGAAAAAAATAAAAATGAGATGTAGGTAACTGACATGTGTCATTTTTATAGAGTAAAGGTATAAATAAAATGTATGTTAATACGTTGGATGATGTTAAAAAATGTCATTAGGGTCGAGCATGCACATAATAATATAATATATTTAACGAAAGTGTACGTCGTGCGGTATAATATTCAAATCTGTAATGAAAATATTTCATAAATATAAAATAATAGATTATAGTATAGCAGGTACCGACTTTGTCGAGAACTCGAATGATTTTCACCAATACGTGTATCCTGCAATGGTCTATTGACTCTATTGCAAAGGAAGTCCTAATTGAAATCGAGAGTCATTCCACAAAACCATTTGGCCCTTATACCTATATGACATAGTATATGTATATGTATAATATATATTACATAGCCATCTGTTTCGACTGCGGACGCGTCTTATGTGCGTAATACGATTTGGAGAAATTCGACGACGGACATATTTCGAACGCGTAAATCGCATTCGTACAATGTTATACGATTTAATTTAATATATATTGTATGTTATTACTTATTAGGTATGGGCCGCAATATCCCAGAGGAAATGATATTCCTACATGCGTGATATACGTCTGAAATATATGTATATAGGCACTTTTTTTTTTCCTCGGACCGAGATGTAATATTATATTTAACGTAGAACATGTAACTCAATTTGTCCGTTCGACACAAATCTAATATAGCGGACACTATAAGATGTACACTACAGGGCGATGGTTATCTCCATTTTTGTGGTTAAATCGAGGCCATTTTTATATCTTTAAAGTTTAAAGCATATACACATCAGAGCACAAAATTTTTGTAAAAACGAACCCAATATGTTACTTTGTCGTGGTATGGTGAAAAGATCGGTAATGATTGTAATATGATTTTGAAGAAAAAAATTTTAATCTTAAATCGCCAATTTTAAGATTGAACTATTAAGGATCGGCGTATGTATATATTCCGTCTAACGGTCGTCTTACACCGCGGTAATCGTTGACCGCGTAAACAGCCGATTATTATAATGTAGTAATAGATAGTAATTTAGGTTTACCTATCGAATACCGGATGTATAAATATTATATAATATTATATACACGCATAATCGACTATTTTTTTTACCGACAAAGATAATAACAACATTAAACGCCGACTCTATTGATGATTTGACCAAATCTCGGTCACGTGTCCTTCGCGAAATCTGACCACATCCCCCGGCGCGGCGATCCGAATCCTCCATAGACGCGTCAAATTGCATTACTTTGTTGTACAGAACATGCCCAGCGGGCAACGCGCACGCTATCGCACTCGAGCTCCATGTGTACACGGTTTTTGCCACACATTCATGTTGTGTATATATAAATATATAAATATGTGTGTGTATGTGTATATTATATTATCATTATTATTATGTGTACATAGACCTGGTACAGCGAATATACGAGTTTATATCGGATGTATTAATATATATATATTATATTTGTAGTGTGGTGATGGCAACATTTATATTCGACCGCGCCACGTTTCTGTGCACCGGCGCCATGTTATAATTTAAATATTATATTATTATTCTGTATTATTATTGAGCTGCCTGTTTTAATAGACGGTATCAACCCGCGTTGTACCTACACGCTCCACGCTTCCGTTTGTGGTTTCTAGCTACATATAGTTGTGAAAAATACAAGTGTGTACACGAAACCGAAAATAATTCGAGTTATTGACTGGGTCGAGATGTTTGATGATATTATAATATATAATTATAATATCATAAGTATTACAGGTACTCACGATTTGAACATTTTTTTTATTTTTAAAATATAATATATAAAATACTACATGGATTTTTCTATATTATTATGATTTTGATACCAAGACAAATTATCCACTACAACCTATGCTATTATAATATAATATATATATCGTATTAATTTATAATTTGGACTGGGTATATTTGTAGTTTAAAAAATTCAAGTAAAGTCTAATCCATTTATTTATATATTTTACTCAATCCTTAGGATTTCCATTTAACAGTATTGTACATTACTACTTCATGGCACCGTAAAGACACAATCTACGTAAACTAAAATAATATGTACGCGAACGCACACAATTCAAGGTGAATTTTGGATTAATGAATACTTCATAATATTACTTATATTCAAATATTATAATATCAAATAAGTATAGATATCAAATTATCTTAAAAATCAAATATACACTGCAAATGCAATATTGTAAGACAACTCGAACTTCTTAGTAGAGAGATAAACATTACATTTTTGTTTTTCTTGTCAGGTAATAACTTATTTTTTTCTAGATTGAAAGAAAAATTACAAATAAAAGATTATACACAAACTTAAGTCTTAACAGACTAAACTAAAATTTAGTTTTGGAATTTTAATGTAGTTTCCAGAAAAACAACCATACAAAACTGCCGTAGCCACTACAGTACTCATGAAATGTAGTTTGATTTTCTGGTTTGAGAATAACTTTTCAAAATATTTAACATTTTTAAAATAATTTTTGGGATTTTAAATTTTCTCTTATTATTAGTTTATGTATTTCACACTTAAATTGGTTTTCTGTTATTATATTTAATGATCAAACTCAATTTAAAATTACATACACTGTAATAGCTTAGATAAAAGTCGTTGTTTAAACACATATAGTTATTATTAAACATTTTAAATACCTGCAAACGAGTGGAATCATACATCGAGAGCATAAAAATCTATATAACGTTTAATACTTTACCTAACGTGAGCTTAGTTTATATTATAAATATTTGTTAATCCAATTATTAATAGATTCAGTTTTTAATTTTTTTACTTTCTCGAGTGCGCGATTGTTACGCATAGTTTTAGTTCTATAAACTTTGTTGTTTATACAACAATTAAAAAATAAAAATAATAATTAAAACATCTGTAATTGTATAAATTTGCAAAAAAATGTATTATGTAACAAGATATGTGTGTATAACTTATAAATTTATTTCTGTATTAGGACCTATAATTACAAAACTTATGGGCGTCAACAAATAGTGTGTACCCACTTTGATTTAGTAAACTTGATTACTTATTTACATGATAGTATCATAGAGTTATTAATCAAATTCTTTTGTTTGAACTCACTGTGATGTGCATTATAAATTTATTCATGTACACTTTATACTATATGTGAATATGTAATATACATAAACAACTATTCTAATTTAACTGTGCAAAAACAATAATTAATGTGAGAAAATTGTAGATATTATATTGTAATGATTATTTGCAATTTGTTAGTAAAATGAAATGTTACATTCGCGGTTTAATTTTTGAAAACCCAATATATCCAGTTCACACTTTTTTCAGGAATTACTATTTTTTTATCGTAATTCACTAAAATTACGTATAAATATTTAAAAAAAAATTAGGTACTGATTTAGTTTATGATGTAATTTTTTGTTATAGTTAAATTATAATTTTAATGTATAAAATCATATTTTAAATTATTGAGTTGTGTAAGAACTTACTATTTACGTTTTGGAGGTAACCAAAAATTATTTATGTGTTTTATGAATAATTTGTTTTGAAATGTTTCTTTTTTTGGTCGTGTGTTTAAGTTTTATTCATATATATATAATTTTAATTTATTAACAACAAACAAATACCAACTAAACAGTCCGTAAGATATATTGAGATAAATCTAGATACTTACTAAATAGGCAACTCACATTAAAATTAAAATTATATCTTTAATTTATAAATTTTATAAATTGCGTTTCCTATCAAAATGTATAAACTATCACTATAAAAAATATGTATATATTTATTATATAAATATACAAATAACTCGTAATACCTTCGAACTCATATGGAATCCAATTTTTAGAAGCATCAAAAAACTATAATATAAAAAATACACAATTTCTCTAAAATTGTCCAGAACACATGAGTTAGTTAAAAGTTATATTTACTATACCTACGTGTATACATAAAATATGTATAAATATGTATATGTATTTATGCACATATACGTATTTACGTAAATTATAGATGGTGTGCTTCACTAAGTGTGCCGCTTAACCGAATACTATTAAGAAAATAATAAGTGAAAGGACGTAATGATTTTTGTGTGAGAAAATAGTAAAAATACAAAATGAATTCATATGAATGACTTTGAATTTTTATTCAATCTCTTAATGCATTTAAATCGTTAAATAGTCAATTTGTTAATTTTTTTTTTTTTAATACCCCTATTAAAATATTCAGTTATTGAAATTTAAACCATAATTGTAATCATAAACCATGTGAAAAAAAGACACGCGTATAGTACTATAAAATATGCTATTATTATCATTATGTAATATTCTATATTTTTGTTTTCCGTAACGACGGCAACAAAAACCAATTGCGCACGCTTAAACTTACACACTTCAACTGAACGCGCTTATACATTTCCTACATTATACAATATTATATTAGCCGTGAATTTGCATTTAAAACCCATTTCAATTACTTATTATAGTGGGCAAACACACGCACGGTCGTGCAGGTGGACATCTGCGGCATTGTCTAGAGTGGGTGGTTTTAGTGAGAGGGAGGGGGGGTAGATGAGGACTGAGAAATAGACGATAACAGTAAACTTAAAATATACCTAATCCTAATGGTACAGTTCTCCCGTAATATTTGCACTCGAAACGCGGACATTGGATAGTTTATATATTGTATCTACGTTAGAGTCGGAATTGGGGAGAGGGCTGAGTTAAGTTGAATGGGTTTGCAACCCAAGGGCCTTCACAGGTCTAGTAATTATTTTAATTGAATTTATTAAAAGAAAACGCTAGTTTTCTAGGAAATAACATAATTTCATAATGCACATTAACAAAAACTAAAATTATAGTCTATAAATAATAAAGTTTGATTGTATACTAAAATTATGAATTAACAAAATAGATTTAAGTTAGATAGATATGCAGATAGTAGCAGTAGCACGCTAATGCTTAGTAAATTTCAATTATTATAACAAAACCTCATATGATTGATATATGTATATATATATTACTTTAACCGTTTTTATAATTTATTGTTAAATATATTAAGTACTGCACTTTTAAATTATTATAATGTAATACACATTTATACACGATAGGTATAAATAATTATAATTTATATACCCTAACCTATGTAATAGATTAAAAAATCGTGTAGAATCCGCGTATATTATGATAATATGATGTTTGCGGAATCGTATATTAAACAGTCATTAAAACCTTCGGAATTCCGCAAGTTTACGGGATATTCGTTCTCTACCGGATGGATAATTCACGCCGGTACGCTGCAGACGTGATGTTACAATTCTATGCAAATGTGTACAATTCGTTTTAATAATATAATATAATATTATTACTTTATACTGAACGTCGGTAAAATCATGTACGCGTTTCGTGTGAGCGTATATACTCACGCCCCCTCCCCATCGCCATCCCGTGACCGACACTTGGCCGTCAGTGCTGCTGCCGATGACAGACGTTTAACGACGGACTATATACATATTATTATTATGTATATTATAAACACGTAATATTTTTTAATATAATAATATTATTATTATTATTATTATTATTATTATTACGTATTATACGCATAACGTATTAGGTACGATAACGTGTAGTCATGCCGCAGAGTTGGGGCCCGTACGAGTCGTCGCCGCCGTTGAGACGCGCTCACTGACGGATTAATTTTCACACCGTTCGGTTTTGGGTTAATTAAAATTTACACACACTCGAGTGTACATATTGTGAGTGTGTTATATATTTTTTCCTGCGAGTGTGTGCAGAGAGGTGCACACACTCACCTGTGTACATCAGACACACAGTGTACCGGGGATATGCTCATACAGTATAAATGTATAATATAATTTATAAATATATATATATATATCCGGTTATAATAATACCGTACCGGACGATCCGTTCGTTTTCGGTTTAAAATTTTAATTTACAGTTTTTAACTGCACGCGCGGAACGCCGTGTCTTTTCATATTATATATTGTATATTTTAAAAACGTTTTACCCTCAGATATTGAAACTAATTGACCAAACGAAACTTGTTAATAACAAATATACATAATATTATATTCTTGACGACTTCATATGAAATTGTAATTATAGTTAATATAAATAGGTAATCATAATTTATAAATAAGAGTGGTCAAACATTAGTATTGTACTTATGACTTATGTTTCATTGGAAAATCTCCTTAGTGATTCTCTAATAATATGTTTACTCTCAATAGATGATAAAGTAGGTGATTCAATTCTTTTTCTTTTGTTGGTAAAAAATCTGGCTTGAGGTTAAATATTTCTCTTCTTTCCTACGTTTTAAGTAGGAAATCGTATTGTATTATTCAATGTACCTACAGTTAATTTTGAGTATTTTTTTTTTTAAGCATGGCTATATGACGAGAGTGTGGATGTCTAAATATGTCCATGGACTTTGCTGCATGTAATATTCATTATTTTTTTTTTTATCAAAAACTTAAACAGTAACAACGAATTAAAATAGCTAAACTGATCTATCGATTTTCTATTTTCTATTTTCTAATTTCGATATAAATATATCTCATGCACGAGTTAACCATAGTGTTTATATTTAACATTTAAACTGTTTCAGTAAACTTTAAAATATGTATGATTTATGTGTATATATTATATATACATAGTACACGCGTTATTTTTACTAGTGGCGTTTAACCGGTTACTGCGAGCAATAGACGAATGATAATTTTCAATCACGCCGCCGCACCTACATGGAAAACAAGATGTTCGTGATGAGTATTTAATAAGTCCCGAGTCATCGTCCAGCAGTCTACAGACCGTAGTCATTTGTTGTCTAATATGTATTAAAAGATGATAACCTACCGTTAACCAAAACTTACGAAGGTAGGTGCCGTTAAAAAAATAATAAACTATGTGAGTTCTACTTATTAGTTATTAATTATTATTATTATTATTATATCATTATTATACTTACTTTCGTTTTTCAGATAAAATAACATTACAAAAGATGCTTTATCCGCCGATTTTCCAGTGGTGTATTGATTCAGGTCGAGTCTGAACAACAGACCGAAGCATATAATACTGTATGAGCGCCCATACAACCGACTCTGACGACCTTTTCACGCCGCCGTGTGTTAGGTACATCCAAATCTACATATATATATACTGCGTAGGTTTACAGGAAAGCTATATGCCTATATTTATTAGTTATTATTCAGACAATAACTTAACGTTTTGTGTATATTTTGCTTGAACACGGTAAAAGGATTAGTGTAACAACAATTTAAATCGTATAATTTGATTTATTTAATATAATTATGTTATATTTGTATAACATTTCAACACATATAATAATATTATGAGAAATCGCTCGTAAAAGTTGTTAGCCATCTCTATAACCTTTATAATTGGGAATAATAACACATCAGCAAATATAATAATGATTTATATTTCAATTGTTTTAAATTGTAGATACAATGTGATGTGCTACGTTTTTTTGGTATAGTACTATAATGGGAAATTGTGGATTTGTTATTCGTAGATATGCATCGTAATCACATCACATACACTCTGTGCTCGGTAAAAATATATTATTCAAAACGTTGTACACTTGTATTTAATTTGTCTTTAAATACGTTTAAATCAGTTTTTTGTAAAAAAATCTCAAACCAAATTCTTTTACATACCTATTATATACAACTGAAGGTACACATGTGTTACACTATATGATTTCGGAAACAAATATAAATTTAAAACAACTATACAGATAATGAGAGTAGAAGTTATTCAAATCATAGTTATTTTATATATTTATATTATACGTAAGTATAAACTTATAACGAAGAGTATAACACACATCTTGTGTGTAGTTAAAATATAATATAATATATTATACTATTTCGACATGCGCTCATAATGAGATTAAATGTTAAGTAAGCCTATACGTAAAAATATTTATTTTAATACTCACAGATATTATTTTTACATTTTTTTTTTTTTTTTATTATTATTGATAATTTTTGCTTCAACTTCAAAGATTATTAGTGTCATAATATTTTAATGAGTTAAGTTTACATTTTTTTCAATTTATTTTAATTACTAATTTATATTAATCCTCAATATTATCATATAAATTTGTATAAATCTGTTTATCTTGAATATTTTATTATTTTGTATCTTGCTTTTTAGTTTGAAGTGCAAGAATTCCAAAAAGATGATCTAGCATAAAATATTTCTACTTTTTTTTTAAATTTTGTATCGGTGATATTCTGATGAAATATATTTTCTACAATTTGAGTTCCGTGGGTGCTGCATATCGAGGAATATTGTTTAAAACAATTAAGAAACAGTGAATTAACTTTGTATGGTCAATTTCTTTATCTATTTAATACTGACTCGTTTTTTCTGTTTAAAATAAAGAAACTAATGGGACTAATAAAGGTGGTAAAGCTATAATATAGTTCACCATTCTGAAAACGTTGGATAGATTTAAATTTAACTTTGATAATTAATTTGTGAAGACTATATATACTGTCTTATATACCTACGCCCATTACTTCCGACGTATACTAATAAAACGAAACACACACACAATTCAAATATTACACTTTATTACGCTTTTGTTCTACCTTCTACAGTGACCACATCATACGATCACTGTCAAAGAAGAACTAATTTTGGTCCACACCTATATCTTATTTATTATAGCTTAACCTAGTTTTATTTATCGCTACATTATTGTTTTTTTTTGTCCATTAAAACTTACTGAACTTACTGAAGAAGGTCCTAATAATACATTTTTTTTTTTTAAATATTTTATAAATGTTTTCTCTGCCTAGTTTTAAATTATATTAATGATTATGTATGTCGTAAAGAACCAATGATCAATTAATAATATACATTTTAATAATCAATACAATAACAATATTATATAAAATCGATGGGGTAGCTACTTCAAATATTGTACTGCTTTACTCTGTTATAAATCATAAAAATCACCAATCCATTATTTTGCTCATCGAACATTATCAGTATTTATACTTTTAAGTTTTAACAGTGGACGATGCAGAATACAACTTTGTCAAGCGTTACATTAAATTAACAAATCGTATTATATGTTAAATATAAAAACCGATCGATGTAAAAGAACTGATTAAATATAATTTTCAAGTACCGAAAACGAAAATTTTTTATTTTGAGGAAACCAATAGTACTTCAAATTATGGTATATACACCTATTCAGAGATAGCAGAATGTAAGACTCGAACAAATTTGTCCGCATCAAATGAAATCGTGGTCTAGAACTATAACAATTGATTGAGAGCAATATAAGGCACTTATGTGTTTGAAAGCTAAGATAAATCAATGCGTTACTGTCAGTTTTACATCATCTTTATGTATTTTAAACTGACGAAACACACATTATAAGCTCATGAAAATTTTTTGAAAACTATGATAGGTATATGTAATTGTATGAATAAGAGAATTTTCTCGTCTATTTAAGATATATTTTACTAACTATTCGTAATAATATGTATGACATAAAGTCCCCTCTTCTATATAGTGTGATCACTGATCAGATTTTCAAAAGACTTAACATAATGTAAGACAACATATTCATCGTTTAACGCATGTGATGTGTTCGCTACCTATATTTATTTTAACACTTAGTTGTGCATATTACGAAGAAACAGCGATTTATGTAATAAAATATTATGCGTATACACACGACGTCTCATCTTGCCACAAACGTTTTTTTCTTCCTTGCTAAAACGTCAAACATGATTCCGTGCCATCATAGTCAACCAAGTGTTAACATGAAAGATATAGAGCGATAATAATAATAATATTATTTTCGTTTTTACTCGGATAAGTTTGTATTATACAGCGGCGACCGTTCTTGTTTTTTCAAGTGACTTGAAAGTTGAACGTTATACTACAGTGACGTGGGATGATGTGAATAAAACTGCAGGTTATATAGTGTGATTCACTAAGTTTGCACACATTTTGCCCTTTAAACAATTAGAAACAAAATTTTTAAATTTTAAATAATATACCTAATAGAGACAATATTTTCGAATACTTAGATTTTTATATTATAATTGATAAGGAGTGGCGAAATAAACTTTTTTTTTACCGTATACTATTGTAATTTTTTTTTGTTTATGTACAAACATAACTCAATTGAAACTCGAACTACCTATAGTACAGTTTATGAAATATTAAGCTGTGTGTATAAATTACAATAGTTCTTAGATACTTAAAATGTAAAAATATGTGATATTAAATATTTTAGTAAAGTAGAATAGTAGGTGACTTGACATTATACAGTTTATTAATTTAACTATCTAATTATCATAGTCCAAATATTTATAATAATTCAATTACTATTGATTATTATCTTAGAAATTAACTTTTTATAGGTACCTAGCTCATAAACTACTAGTTTCAAATTTGATTTAATGTTTAAATTTTGTTTAAAAAAACAACTCCATTAAACAACATATTAAATGTAGGATTTTAATTTAAATTAAAGTTTCTATTGTCATATTATTTAGATCATATACAAAATCAAAGTATTTGAAAATATGGTCTTTATTGTGCTAATACATTTCGAAGACCAGAAATTCAATTAATTTACTATTAAAAAAAAATAAGAGTGAGCGTGTTTGGTTATAAATCAGCATATTCACTCTACATAATAATACTAAAGCTGTTCTTATAAATAATAAACTTTGTCTGTCATGATTTCATTTAAAATGTAAATAATTATTATCGAGCTATTTGATTCAATAGATGAGCTTTGCAAATTTCTCATCAAGTTCTGCTTGTACGCTGTATTGTGATTAAGTTTTTTCAAGGGGCTTGGAATTAAAATATCTAAATTTATAATATACGTTTGTTCTAAAAATGGAACGAATATATTTTTTAGAGTTGATTTTCAACTTACTACTCAAATTATATTACTGTAAAACTAAAAAAAAAAAAAATACATTAAACGAAGATATAATGTAGAAGATATATTTATTACGTTTTAATTTAATTTTATTAATTATTATAATAAAACCTCACGCGTCAATAAATCTACTCGTTCCTGATTATATTATATAGGTTTTCGGTACAACATATTCAAAATATGTAGCATAATATGCATTGAAATTAGATTTACACAAATGCAATCAGTTATGTTTCCAGTTGACAAAACAATTATTGAAAAAAAAATGATAATAAAATGTTGACCAGCAGGTCTAATTTGATAAGTTTTATTCAATTTTAGTTTTCTATTACATAAAGTCATTTTACAAAAAATATATTTTCATGTTTTCATATATCAAATTTAATAATATATACATATTATATATATAAATATATTATATTCAACTATATTTTAATATATTTATATTTGAAAAAATGAATAATTCTCATTATTTTTTATTAAACAAGAATTATGTATAACTTTTTTTGAAGCAAGTTAAAGTTAACTGATGTATTATATTTGGTTTAGAAAACTTAATTCAAATCGATATTTTTTAAAAATTTCTCAATGCATCTTTCCTTACATACTATAAGAGGACATCGTAAATCCAAATGTGTATACTATACTTCTGATCATTAAAAATTAAAATCATTTGAACACTCCTAAAATCAAAAAATATTTGATATGAAAAAAAACATAACATTAGTAAAATGGGTTTATTGCACAAATTATAACATTTCGATATTTTATTATTGATTTATTTATTTATATAATTTTTATAATTATATATTAATTTTTAATTTTTAATGTATATAATTTTTTTAATATTATTAAAAAACTATTCGAGGCGTCTGTAGCCATTGGACGTAACAGTTATAAATATTATAATAATTAATAATTATATGCCTCAGATACTCCTCAGATGTCAGAATGTAAAATAAAAATAATACATATATCTGGGAAATATTTAGTTTAATTTGAGACATTACATTTTTATATTTTCATTTTATACTTTCAAACAATATAAAATATTATGATGCAGTTTCGAATGTTTTTAACATAGTATGACTATGTGAGCATACGCAATTTTTTAATAATATACGATATTATATTGGTAAGCAACTCATATAAATATTTTGTTTTTTTTTTTTTGTACAATTATAGCCGTTTATTATAGTTTATAAATAATTATTATGTTCAACTTGGTAGGTACAATAAATATTTATATTTAAAAAACTTACAAAACACTGAATGTCAAAACTAACTATATAAGTACGTAATACGTGATAACGAACATTAAACTTAATTATCAAAACTGTGTATAGTATATTAAATATTTATAATTATATGCTGCATAAAAATAACATATCATGATATATATATATATATATATATTTTGATAAGAGCAGTGCTTTATAAAAGTACCTTTTAAATTTTTAAATATATTAATATGTGTGTTCATTTGCCTTACTTTTCTTAATTAAAACATTATAATATAATATATTATATAAAAATAGAAATTAACAACAAAAGTATAATTTTACATTTTACAATAATTTTTAAAAGTGATTTAAAAAAGAAGAAAACATGTGGTTCAATGAAGAAAAATCATTGATGATTATTCAAAGGATAACGAAAATTTTGGAGAAGTTTAACATTGGAAGAGAGATAACTTATAAAAAATGACGGGCAAAAGATGGTAGTGGTGTCTTTACCAGAAAATAATTATCAAAGTGAAAGAGAATATTATATTTTAAATCTCAAATAGGTTTCTTGGAGTGAAGAAAGCAAAGCGGAAAAAAATCAAAAGAAAGAGCAAGCAATGTTTGTGTCTGAGGATTAAGGCGAAAACGAGAGTACAATACAATAAGTGATCTGAACGTAATAAATCCCAATAACCATTGAGGACGAGAAATATGTACTGTTATGACGTTATTTTTTTTTATTTTTCAAGAGTTTTTCTATTAACGTTAGTAAAAAACTATTCCGAAATATTATTTTTTAAATATCATTATTAATTTAAATCATTTTATATCATCATTGCTTTAAAATGAAATAAAACAATATTATATAATTATTATGACCGTTTTGTACTGTTTTAGTACCAACACTCTAGGTTTTTACCCTCAAATTCTGAATGTTTGCCTTTTTTTACAAATAACTATGCCTATAATCGAATACTATTACTCCGTAATATATTTGAACGTATATTATAATATACTCAATAATTTAATAATAACAATGTAAAAACCTACCTTTGTATGTCGTATAAATACCATCGCATTATAACTCGTTTTACATAATACGTCGACTGCGGTTCATTAGCGATCGACGAGTCGATTATTCGTCTGTAGAACATATAATACTATTGCCGACGACCGTTTTCGATTTATTTTGAGAATATGTAATATTGGAAGTACCTACATAATATTTAATATACATTATACACGTACAAGCTCCCGGAGCGACGAAAACCGATTTTCAAACGGTAGTATGCGTAGGTCGATAATAATATTATTGTATACCTATATGTGTGTCCGCTCCGCGCAGAGGTGGGACGAGTCAGCCCGATACGGTAGGATTTATTATTATCATCGTCGGGTAGATAACCGAATATGGAACATATTTTGTGGACTCGATCAATCGACGGTAATTATTATTAATTTTTTATATCATAGATGCATGTGCAGTGCACACATAATTATAATGGCAGACAGCTGGTCAAGCGGTTGCGGGGGCACTTCTAACACACGAACGCGATTGACGTTTATTATTATATTATGTAAGGTGTTGGCAGGGCGTCGAAGTATTTGCGATAGATGATAACTTATAAGACGATTTCGACGAAGTGTTAATTTAAGATAATAACGTTCGAAAACGTATGAACTCGGCAACGCGGTTCAACATAGATTTTCCAAATTAGTATGAAATATTTGAATTCATTTTTTTTTTTTTAATCTTTATACTCTAAAGTTATACACGAGTAGGTACACAATTTAACTATAATAGGTATACTTTTGGTTTAAATAATGATTAATGAGTACTTATTAACTAGTATTACTAGTTTAGTGTTAATATGTGTGTAATATATTAGAATTACAAAAATATTAAAAAAATAATTATGATTTGCGTGATTTTAATAAATAACAATAAACGAATATAAAATAAAATAATAATCATTACTACCATGTCATTTAATATCGAGTCGCTTGGGCTACTAAATTATTTATTTTTTTTAGTTTCATTGCAAGACATTAAAATATATACCTCCGTCCCTACGAAAATGTTTCATAAGTGCGTACTTACTGACCCCTAAATGGTCTATTCTGAAACAACGTGAAGTTATACGAAGACAAATGGAAGTAAAACAGTACCTGAGAAATGTGAACCTCTTTAAATAAAACAGTATCGTACAAGGCTATTCCAATCTAACGTAATAAATAATTTCTGCTGTGTTCCAAGACCGTCAGTAAACTAAGACATCATTATAGTTGGCAGGATGCGCACAATGGGTCTCACCTCTAGTGTTATCGACTTTAATACATGAATAATTAATTGTAAGCAAATCATTTTTTGCGAATAAGTATACAAATATTTATTTTTATTATTATTATCGGAAATCAGAATTACCGACATATTATGTTGTAGACTATAAATGTGTTTTATTTCTGGATTTCAATACTTATTAAAATACGGTACCGATATGCAGCTTATATGAAATTAAAATAACACAGTTATATATTATATAAGTCATCAGTTCGTAAACAAGCCTATAAGAACAATCGATACCGTGATAGCTTAAAAATTAACCTACATACTTTATAAATTAAAATAGTAGGGTTCTATAACCGGATTGCTTCCTTTTTGGGGTTTTTTTTTTTTATAAATTACTCTTCTACATAATATATTTCTATTTTTGTGTGCTCATATTTTTTATCAGTGGTAACTATTAAAAATACCTTCTCGTATATGTATATTAATTTTAACTTTTAAAAGAGTAATTTGAACAATATACCTACACTCAACTTACACTGTTTTACATCGACTTATTAGGAGTTAACAATATAGTTAATTTGCTCAGCTTTAGTTTAGTTATCGTTATACTATTAGATCCATTGTAAATACACAACAAAATCTACATTGTAAATAATATACAACTAAATTCCATTGTCGAATTTACTTTTTCCATAAACAAAAACACATATATATATATATTATATTCGCTTAAATGTATACATAATTTTGTTAAACTATTTTTTTTGCAGCTTCAACTGCTTGGGTTAGTTATTAGCATAAAATGTTTAATTATTTACCAAAATCGTACGAAGTAGCCAAAAAATGTTGTTTTTTTTTTTTTTTTGTATAATATATTATTATCATTTTTAACGGTCTTATGACGTGTGTATCCGATTATATATGGGTCTTGAGACTATTCATCGTTAAAAACATGCAGAATAATAATTATAAGCTGAGCTACAATGGTTTGGCGGTTTAACTAATTTAATATTTCTTTGGTGTTTCCGGAATTTAGTGAAACAACAAAATTGTTTTAAAAATTACAACAGTACGTAATTAAAATTAAATAGTTAGTTTTTGTTTTGCTATAAATCAACATTAAGCAAACAAAAAAACCATCTTAAGTAATTATTATGCTTTTTTTAAAAAAAACTTTTAACCAAAAGTTAATTATAAGAGAATCATTTTTCGTAAATAATATTGTTAGCCGATTTTAATATTTAAAACTAAAACATCCGTCGTACTTCTGCTATCCGTTAAGCATTTTAAAATTAATATTTAGTGTAATTAACACATCAAAGCTGTCATCGTCGTTGTGAATGTGCTATTATCTATTAAATATTTGCAATTATTTCACTAGAGAAAACAATAGAGAATATACATAAATTATAAATGCAACCAAATAAATTTAATTCAGTATTTAGGGTTTTATCAATACAACATTTTTAAAGGGCTTTTTATAAATTTTGGAAAGTATTTTTTTATCAATATGTAATATATATTATTTTCTTTTTACTTTTGTATTTTTCAATTATTTATGTATTATTAATTTTTTAAAGAAACATCTATATTTTTTTTATATTTAGTATTATTTTTCAATGTATTACTTTATAATTTTCAATAGAGAAAAGAGTTTATTGATCATACAACAATGCAGGTTTTCCATTTTTCACCAAGAAACAATAATAATTAATAATATAATCAGGTTACCTAAATAAAATTTGTGAAACGTTTTTTTTTGGTGCGTGGCAGCTTTATAAGTATAAAAATCAAATCATGCCATGAATCAGCATTGTAAACTTAACAGCATAATATTAAAAATCGTAATAAGTAATTTAATGACATTATAAGTGCATGCTGTATACATTAGAGCAGTGGTCGACAACATTTTTGGAATCTCGGATCACATTTGCAAATTAAAAAGAGTTCGCGGGTCAAACAAAAATAAAAATGTTATATTTTTAAATTATTTAGTAAAAAAAAAAACAAACAAACAAACACTGTTTAAAACTTTAAAATAATAAAATTTATGAAATAAAAAAATCAGTCATTTTAGAATTTAAAGCTGGCCATTGTCGACCAACATATTAGTCTTCCAAATTATTGCTGCTCTCGATTCATAAAAGAACTTTTTGACCATCAGAATTAAAAACCGTTTGATTTACCTGACTCGAATCTTTCAAGTATTTTTAAATTGTGGCTACCTAAACACGTTAAACACGTGATATTACAATATTTATTACGGGCTTATCACTTATGCGTAAACACTAGAAATCTCATCGCTCGTAATCGTTGTACACAGCACGTCACGGTGTAAGCCGCGAGAGGTTGTGCAGTTTGAAGAAATCTATACAATTATAATATGCGTAACACATATTAAAAATGCAGGACAGGGTATTTAGCATTACATGTAGTGAAAAAAAATATTCAGACGGCATCGCATTATGTCTATAATAAATTTAATAACTATAATGTCTTCTGGTGGTTATTGCTGTACTGCAGGCTGAAGCTGCATATTTTGCCGCGTCTGACTATTATGATGCGTTTTGCACAATAAACGATGGGCGTGTATCACAATATTTTGTTCGTTATTATTCTTTATGATTGTTATTATTATTTTTTTTTTTTAAGCCGCTGTTATTTTATTCTTATTGAGTTCGTGAAGCGAGTATTGCATATCTACGACGAGGAGAGCGTCCTCGAAAATTATTGACGATAACATTGCAGCAGTCTCCAAGTGACGCCTGAAACAATAAAATAATTTTGTCTCGCTCTCGTAAACAAAAATAACAATATAAACACGTACGATTCTCAGTCGCAGTGTCGAAACTGTGGTGTAAGTGCTTATAGGTATACACCATAATGATATAAGTACCAAACATATTATCCGGGATGCTTCGCCGTATTTGTCCTTCCCACAGAAGTGCAACTTTTAACTTTTTATTCTTCATTGATGTCGTGTTTCTCCGTGTTTTCTAGTAGGGACCTATAGAAAGAACGTTTTACGAAAAGTTTTCTCATTTTTAAAAACAGAAATTTATAGAATCCGGATAAATCTTTATTCAGTTAATATTCATTTGTATTGCTCTCTAAATAATTATTATTACTTATTTTAATCGCGTGTAAGACATCCAATTAGTGTCCAAAACTTTTCAAATTAAGTAAGCTAGTGCGATTTATACTGAGCTCTGCTTAGAATCGATATTTAGCACTACAATATTATAATTCATCAATTATCACGAACTACTAAATATATCACAATACACCTGCCGTATTGTGCTGAGATTAGCTTAGCTGATGTACACGAGTGCCCCTTCCAATAACAAGTAGGTACCTATACATATAAATATGTATATATTATACTGATTGTATTCTATTTATGTTAAATAATAAGCCATTCAAAACACCCCTCCCAATATTCTTAATGACAGAAGTATAATATTCATACCGATTTGACCTTCACGCAATACGTTATATGAGTATTATGACGATATGATACGATATTAAAACCTATACAAAGTGGATCCATTTAGCTTGTTAGCTGATGCTACACCAATTTTTCAAGTTCGCTTTTATGAATTTAAAAACAATTATTATTTCATAGTTTGAAAATATTATTAAATATTATACTATTTTTAATAAATAACTTAATTAAGCATTAGTGTACAACTTGTGTAGGTACAGTGAGTAGTTAAATTCAATTAAGTACTGTTTAATAATATATTTCTAGTGAAAATAATATGAAAAGTCAATTAGAGTAAAAAATATATATTTTTATAAAACATGTTTGGACATCGGTAACCTTTATCAAAAATTGGTGTCTTAAATTCATATGTTACCGAAATATATTATTACTATTATATAAAATATATTATTTTGATAGGAAATTGAATAATAGCTTTATATTTGTATCGTTGAAAAGCACTATATTTGACACTACATTTTGGTGCTTTAGTGGAAAACTAAAAATAATATTCAGTCCAATAATGTGAAATAAAAAATGCATGTTGCCGTTTAAAAAAAGGTAAAAACTTAAAAAAAAACAATAATGATAAAAAAATAAAAAGTAAATTCTGTTGTCTTGTAATGACTTCAAACTATGTAATAAAAAAAAAATGTTTTCAAAAACTAATAATTTTCTAGATAATTTACTGTTAAAAGGATCATATTCTATTGTTATATACTTACACGAGAAACCCGTTTATGGATTTACTTATAGATTTAGATTTCACGATTATTTCACGAAACCTCGTACAATTACGATTTATTTTTCAACAATATAATATATTTTATTATATGTTTTATATCAATTCGTGTAGTTATAATCGGAACGATTATGCTGCTTAGTCAGTGTATCTACATTTTCAATTCACATTTCATTGATTATATATTTATACGCATTATATATTATTACCGCATTGCAATGTATAAAATGTAATATAATATATTTTGATTGATACAATTAACGTATGACACTCATTTTTGAAAAAATTTCTTTTATATAATGTTAAGAAATAAAATTTTTGAGAAAAAGAAAAATTTATCGAAAATCATGTATTATATTCTTTGAATAATAACAAATATATTTTTAATTTCATATTACAAATCAGAATATTAACCGGAATATTTCGATCTATTAAAATCAAATTTCAGACGAGTATAGTTTATAAGCTTATTAACTTTAACTTATAATAATGGTGAGGTTATGATGACCGAAGTGTCAAGTTAACCAGCATTTTGTGAGGTATCCTTGTATACATCGGTAAATGCTAATTTTTAGATATTTTTTTTTTTTATAACCACCTAATGTATTTTGTAAAACAAATGTCTACAAAATGTATTAAATAAATTAGTCATTGCTCATTATATTATAATTTTTGAAAGAATTAATGCGTCAAACATTGTGTATATCACCTGGTATATTTATACAATAAATATATGATATTATATAATATTATATACATAGGTACACAATATTATGATGCATAATAGACGGTGTTATTACTTATTATTATACTACAGTGACGTGCAGACGATCGGTGCAGCGAGCTCTAGAAAAATACCCATTCCCTCCTGCATCCTCCTGCCATCTTCCGACAGATCAAAATCCGTAATCGTTTTATCGACACATGCGCGCACACATACACACACACACTCATACGTATGTAAAATAATGAAAAATTCCGTCTGAGAATCGACAAAAACATTAAATACATATATACATCATAGACGATTTTATACACACACACATACGTGAATAAAATGGTCGTAAATTATATTTTATAGACGTTTATATATACATTTACGTATGTATACGTACAGACATTGTGTAAAATATATACGAAAGGAGGAAAATAATAATTTCGATACAAGAAAATATATGTACATGCTGTATGTGTGTGTGTGTGAGTAGTATTTTTAAGTACGACGAGATAACGTTCCAAACGAGAACGTTTAATAATATCACGGCACAGCTATATACCCAATCAAGTGTGTGTGTTTGTGTTTGTGTGAGCGCGTATTATAGAGAGAGGTCCGAACCATTTTTTTTCCCATTTAAAAACCAAAACGTATAATTATCCCCCCGCCGCCGTCGCCACCGCCTGCGAGCGGTCGTCGTCGTGTACAATATAATATACAATATACATATATATATTTAATATATTTATATGTATGTGTGTGTATATATAATATGTAAAACGCGTATATTATAATAAAACTCAAGGAAACACGACGACGGCGACTCCGACCATTCCGACTCTCCGACGGTATGTATATTGATTGATTAGAAATGCATGGCGAGACTTAAGAATAAATATTTTATACTTAACGGACGGAAGAGGAGCGGCGGCTATATCATCGCTATATATTATATGTACGTTTCGGATCGGTCCGAAAAATATGATTATGTACTATTTGACATTGAACCCCCCACCAACTCCGTCGCCGCCATACTATATCATATAAATTTATAATAAAAAAATACATTTTATAATATCGTGTATTGAAAAAAGGATAATATTATAAAATAGCGTGGATACAGAATGAACTTTATTTAGTAAACTCGTGACAATATCTAATCAAAAATTGGGATTCCTGGTACCGTACGACTTTATTTGAATTTTTTTAAACATATGATTCAACAGAGGACAACATAAGTATCTATATAGAATATTTATATTATATAGGTACACATTTTATTATATAGGTAGTCTATAATATAATATATATTATGCATATTATGTATTGTACTTATATAATTTCATAGTAACTCGAATATGTTTTTCGGTTGAAAGGTAAAAAAAAAAAAAAAAAGATTGAATCGAAGTTATTATCAAAATTGTCAATGATATTGGACTAGAGAAGGAAAAATATAATATATTATAATAGTGGTAATGTAGTAGCGCCTAATAGTAATATTGCTTTATTATAACAGGTAGATAGGCGTATGTTATACGACGATATTATTTACAATGCGTTTTGACATCGAACTGTCCTACGTGTTAACATGAATAATGATCAATAAAAAATTCGTTCTTATTCTTAATACTTCTCTTTATCCCCACAATAGGTGTGGTTTCTCCTCGAAAACGACGGTGGGGCCACGGTTGTCTATTTAAAAAATAAACAACGAGTTATTGGCCCCGGCAGGTCCCTGCCTACCTTATGTTGTTCTCCGCGACTGCCCGAACACAATATTATAATAATAATTTGGATAAAGGTAATAATAACGATGATAAAAATAATAATAAAAAAACCTGAAACATATATATATATATATATATATATAAACGCGTTTATACAATAAAGTATATATATATATATAAATATTATATGTGAGTGTGTGTCTGTGTACCTATATGTATTGCAAGCCTCCGGATATTATTATCCGTCAATAATTATTATTTGGAGAATGGAATACACTTAATAATAAAAAAATTACCGTAACGTAATGTCCAATAATATTGCTTTTATTTTATTTTTAATAATACATAATGGCACCAACCGTCGTCGTTTGCAGCTACGCAGTCGAGATGGCCATTTCTGATAATATTCAACTGGTATTTAATATGCTGTACATTTCATTGTATAATTATCATACGTACATCGTTATTTATATATTATAATAATATTCACATTATAATGTAATATTATATAGGTACACAGTATATACGTACCTACGTCGTGTGCGCGGGACTTGTTTAAATACACGTATGTATATAGTATGTACAACATGCTCCTAAATGCAGTAAGTGTACCACTGCAGTGTTGTAGTAAGTGCATTCGGACGGACTCGTGTGCACTCGCACTTACCCGAAGATAGATACATTGCATTTTAAATAGCGTTATGAGGATATACGAATATTGTATAGGAATCTTCTAAAGGAACAAAAAAGAAAAAAAAACACTTTATTTTTCATATAAGTATTGTGCACATTTAATGAATTTTGGCGAACAATAGTTTCATTAAAATTACATAAATATATTCGCTTAAAAGTAGAAATTATTGTTAATTAATGTTTTTTTTTTTTAAATTTTTAAATTTTTCTGTTTTTAAATGTACACACTCGTTGGGCGATATATCAATATTATAGTTTAATAAATAATATAGCCTAGTCGATGATAATATAATATAATGATATTATAGAACTATGTAATCGTATATAATATTTATAATAATAATTTACAGAAAAAAAGAAATACATAATAATATACTGTATTATTGTGTATATATATATATATATATATATATATATATTATACTGGCTAAATCTTTATTAGTATATCATAATGATTTTTTTTTTAGTTTTAATTTTTTCCTCTTTGGTTTTATCTACAACCTTATTACACGTAATAATAATAATAATTATAATTATAATAATATGTATAATATGTATACACATAATAATAATATGTATATAAATTATTTAATATTATATAAAAAGTAAGTAATAAATTAATAAAATTACGCCGATACACAATACATATATATATTAAAATTATTATACTTCTATACAAAATGCGAAAACGCGCGTGAGTGTACACTCACACAACATTATACAATACATAATATTATATATTTATATATTGATATTACTATAACTTTAAATATCGATTCAAATATTTAGGCGGTACACAATATAATATTATACAAACAAATTTTTATCATGACATATGGTCACAAAAAAAGTTTCTTTTTAATTTAACAAAAAAAAATATATATATATATATATATACCAAAAGAAGGAACTACTTATAATTATATTATATTTATACAATTTTGGACGTATAACCGTGTTATAATGCATTAATATTTTTTCTCCTTTTTCATTCTTTTCTAAGTAAGGAGACACGAGACATTTACATATTAATATTAAAGTCAATATAATGTATACCAAACGACACACGCTTGATCTGTATATCGATATTTATACGGTATTTTTAATTACAATGTTTTTTTTTTCTAATAATCAGTCGGTAAATTGTATTTAGTTATAATGAAATTAATAAATAATATACTACTATATATATTATCATTTATACAGACTCATCGGGTTCGACAGAGGCAAAGTTTCCTGCGGAGTTCGTAAAACATTATATAATACAATATGTCATTTTTACGTCATGATTTTTGAGATCGCATGATATTACAAACACTTTACGTATCGTCTACACATCGGTTGATACAAACATCGGCAATGTGTAATGCAACACGCAAAACGTGTTTGTTCGTCGCGAAACACTATACAATATAACGATACGTCTAAATAATATTTTAATAGTTAATATTTTTACTATAATAATAATACATGATACATACATATAATAATAATATGATGCATTTAAAATGCATGCGTAAAAGCCCATAATAAAGTCACATATACGTAAATACATATAAAAGAAAAAAAATGCCGACATACGTAATAATATTATTACAATATAGGTATAATAATATGATATATTATATGATACAAAACGAGAAAATCTTCACTAATATTGTTTAAGTACAATTTAAATATTATTTAAAAATTTTAAACTACGTTCCGCAATTATGTTGCCGTGCTGAACAATACGGAATTATTGAAAAATTTTGCCCTGGTGTCTGAAAAAGAAAAAGATACAAATAGTAATATAAAATCCATCGGTTAACGTAATATCATGTTGAATTCGCTTCGAATTAGGATCGACGTCGACGCGACAGCATTATATGAGCGGGCGTATACGAGGAAATCTCCTACAATATTATACCCACACATATCACACAACGAGGCCTGTGCGGGTGTATATGTGTAAGTGAGTGTATATATATTTTAATATGGTACGACTCGATTGCTGTCGGAAACAGAAGGAAACTCGCCTTTCTCCAGGGTCGCGGCGGCGTTTCCCCGGAGCTTTATGATTGATTGTTTTCCGAGCAAAATATTATATAGTTGCTCGACACACGACTGTTGTACACATATACACGCGGTTTACGAGAACGGTGCAGAGAGGGTGGCGATCGCGCCGTCTTCGGCGGCGGTGGAGGTGGCGGTGGCAGCAGCGGGCGAGAGGGTGAAGGGACAGTCATGGAAAATTGATATTCAACACGCCGCCGCCGTGGCCGACGCGTGTACCGACGTTATTAAAGCGACGGCGGATATCGTCGTCCAACTTTCATTATTATAATATAAGAAAAACTGGTAGAGTGGGCGGTTTGTGAGGGTTGAAACGAAAACGGAAAGTTTTGAAAATTAGAAAACAACATTGTTATTGTACCTATAATGTATTATATATATATATGACCAACCACGTTACCGAAGGGTGCGCGCTACTGCTGCTGTGCCACACACTTCCGGCAATTAAAAACCAAAGAGATTATTTCAAATTGATAGGTATCGCGATACATTTACGTTTTCGAAATAAAAAACACAATATTTCCTTCGTTATTTGCAAGCTGTTTTCTTTAAATTTTCCTACCTTTCAACACAACTCTGACACGAGGCCATAAATCTATTGTATTCGATTTTGTTATACTTTATTATTATATAATTATACACTATAGGACACTGCGCTCAAATGCCTCGTCGAAAGTAGTCGCAATTCATTATCTACATAGATATTATAATATCGTATAAGTAAATTCAGGACGTACCTGGAACGGGTGATTTGATGTCTCTGTCCGAGTGTTGGCTCTGTTGTTGATTCTGTTGGGCAGACTGTTGCTGTCTGGCTTTTCGTTCCAGATCGAGCTCCTGCGCAAACGTTTCTGCGAATAATAATAAAAATAAAAATAAATGGTAAAAAATGCTTATTGTGTTGTATGTATATTTTCCCTTTATTATTGCTACGTGTGCGTGCGGCGACGAGGGCTGTTGTTGGCTAATCGAATAGCCGCGCGAAGCAAATGTCATTGTCGGCGGCGGCAAAAAGGGCGATCGGTGGTGGCGGACGGGTATGGGGGTGAGGAGCTCGAGAAGTACTTGCACACGATATATATACAAATAAGGAGAGAGAGAGAGGCGCCTCCAGGCGTATCGTCTTATGCAAAACGCATCTATGCATTTATAATACGTTTCATAATGCGAATTTGCCCGGAAAACGTTTATAATATATACGCCGCGCGCATAAATCGACTCTTCCTCGCAACGATTCCGTCACCCTCAGTCTCTCATACTCTCTCCGGAGGCCTTTTTTTTTGCTCCGTCCTCGTGATGGTCCCATTAACCCGTACATAAAGTATACTGTATACTATGCATACATATATATATAGTGCGTTTATTATTGTTATTGCATTTTACTGTGCGCGGCGGTGCAATATGCATATGTATACGCGCAATCAAAATCACCCCAGGGCGAAAGCGTTAGAGACGGTTAGACGCGAGAATCGTTGTTGCAGACAACGGATTCAAACCATTGGAAATGACGCCAAGAACAGTGAAAATCCATAATATCATAATATTTTGGTATCATAGTATTAATTATAATAATAATAATAACAAAGATGATATTTTAACGGGACGTCTTCGTCACGCCGAGGGCGGAAAACCTCTCAGATGTCGTCATACAGCACCACTCGATTGCCCGCCACTAATCATTATTTCTTGTACGATTCTATGAGCCGATCAGCATCGTGTTAATTACAAGTGTATGATATATACATACGATGACGGGCGTTATAGCACAGATATCAATGTGCCGTTAACACGTGCGCGTGCATATATAGGTATATAGTAGTAATCCGAGCTTAATAAATGCGCATAGAGGGTTACACACACGAACATTCGTCAAATTAGAGAAACCGACCGCCGAACGAGTATACAACCGGAAAATTAATATCTCGACGGCGGTATAATCCTATTTCGTTGACTTGTAATTACGCACGCCCTGAAATGTTTGTATACATATATAGTTGGATATATTATAGAGATACACATTGTGCTTATTATTATTATTATTATTTCTACCGCGGTCAACCAGATCATTTTACCTATATATAATAATATAACGGCGAAGACGGGTAAATAATAAAGGGTTCGCTGTTGGTCTTATATATGCGCGTGGTATAGTATTGGCTTCGGAAAACTTGAAAACAAAGAAAACCATCCCCCGGACGCCGGACGGACGTCGTAATATTACGAGTGGGCAGCAGCGCGGGCACATCCTCCCAAGTTTTCGCTTTAATTATGGATCACCATCATACCACATGTATATTATATGTATGTGTGTGTATGCGAGAGCGTTGTTTTAAGAAAGTTTGACGGACAAAGGTCGTCGTCGCGTATGCGTTTCTCTTGTACTAACGTTTCTATACATATTAATATTAAATACGCGGTACCGCCGGATGTTAATCCGCTTAGATAATAAGCAAAAGGGCTGTTATATACATATAATATACAGCGGTTATATGTTCTATTTTCTTACATATAGACGGCGAGGCACCTTAACCCGAAATTTTACTGCTGTCTTCCCGCACACAACTTTGATCCCAGACTATCCGCTTTATAACCAACCGACCTGTTATTCGTTCCACCCTTACTCGTATATTTCTCTCACTATATTTTTTTCACCCGTCGACTTTAGAGCACGATTAACCGCAGATTTGCATATTATACATACAGAAGACATCATACAGTTTTTGACTCCTATTTCCATTCGTATTATTTTTCGCGCGTCAAGCGATACGCGTGTATTGTGTATAAAACGAACAAAAAAAAAAAAAAAACGACAACGACAGCAAAAAACACACTCTCGAAATAAGGGGTTCGACCGCGTAATCCGACATTCGGCAAACACACCACCGTCGCCGTGTGTTTTAACGTGGCGGCAACGAGAATTTGAATGAAAATAAAACTTGTTACGCAGCACTCGAAAATATGGTGTAAGGGGTAGTGGGTTAGAGAAAAGGCGGGTGGCGAAAGAGAAAAAAAGGAAAAAACAGGGACGCGCACGACGAGAAACGAGAAAAGGGTGCATTTGAATATCCAATAATAAAAAAATAAACGTTTCCGAAGATGGATATTTTTTTTGAAATTACTTTCATTTTTCCCGCGCCCGGACGAACGGTTTCCAATTTTGGAATGTACATATACATTATATTATATTATATTATATATTTGAAAATAGAATATAACAGTTGCCTTGTTTTCCCTACATTGCAATAGTTTACTTAAAAAAACATCACTACTTATAACTATATACATATATATATATATAATTTACTTGCACTATATGCCTTCCCTATATACTATACAAATATATGATGTATATTGTATATATATATACTATATAGTACTACCCAATGTGCAAAAGCTAACAGGCCAAATAAAGATGACCCTTTTTGTTTTTCTCTATTTTTTTTTTTTTACATTTTTTACATCGTGTACACACGACCGAAGCGCAATTTTTTTAACAACCAAATAATGGGGTTTGTGTTCCACCAGGTATATGATGATAAATCGTCGCGTTCATCGGACAGCTTAAATCCGCGGGAGCGATATACTCTTCCGGGCGTTAACGAATCGAAAAAAAATTGCAAATCCAACGCTCACGTACGCCTACACATATAATATCTGCCCATGCCGTGCGTGGAAAAAATTAAATCCGCAAATTAAAAACGCACGGTTCAATAACTAATTCAATTATACTTTAATGAGCTTTTCGGGGGAAAAAAAAACTATATTAATATAAATGAAACGAAAAATAAAAAAAATACCAAAATTTGACGAAAAACGCAATGATGTTACACCGTATTATAATGTATAATATTAATATACACCTGTATTATAACATATGGGCTCGCTTTTCCCCCCTCTGCCTTACGGCTGCCGAAGCACTGAGCGTTAAGATATCATGTGTGGGAACTGCACCACTGTCCGACGCAATTGACCGGTTAATAGTTTTTTCCCATCGGCGAGGCACACACACACACGCACACACATTCGAAATCGATTACAACACAAAAATAATAATATTCTATCGTGCGCACGATTTGTTTGACGCGAGTTTTTCGACAATAACGTACACAGACCGCGAGTGTACGCACAGGACAATACAACGATTGCCATCAGCAGACGACATGTACACACACAGATACACAAAAAACATTTATATATGTGTATAGTTTTCGTCGGGTCCGTAACGATTGTCCACCTCGAAAAGTCACTATACATAATAATATATTGCGTATCGAATTCCCGTCAATTTTCCTCGACTATTCGGTATGGTCTCGACGGTGTATATGGACAACGCACAATAAGCACACGTCAAACATGTATATTATATTATAATATTATTATACATAGTAGAATTCTATCAATACGTCTCCGTGTAGTCGTCCTAGTCGTCGTCGTGTGTTATAATATTATCATTATTCGTTTATTATTATTATTATTATATTATTTGTACGCAATCTGAAGCCGATTTAAATTCGTAACGCGTGTAACTGTAAAACGAACGTCCGAATACCGAAAACTAGCGTTTATGTGTACAACACATATTATAATACCCATATGTACAATACGTACATTATTATTTATGTGCGCGTAATGCGTATTATTATTATCATCATCGCGCACAGATGCGGTTTTCACACGACCAAAATATGTATAGGTAGATGATGATAATAATAATATTTTATAGTTGGCAGAAGCCGATGCCGTAGCCGGTGACATTACACTGCAATAATAATATTGTGCTGCCGCGGATCAAAGTCTTTTTGAGTTATTTTTTTTTATATATATATATTTTTTTTTTTTTTTTTTACCTCAGAATTGGTAGGTATTCTGAAATAGCACACATTCTCGTATACTTCGGGAGACTTAGACGAACTTCGCAGTATACGCTCTTTTTCATTATTTTTATTTAATATTTTCAGTTTCGCAAAGGTCTTTTCCAGAAAACTATTACATACCGAAGGGTTGTAGAATTGATACACCGGAAATATGTTATTATTGATATAATCGTATAATATTATTACGTCCCATCTCATGAGTACCTACGACGAGGAATTCTAGCGATTCTGTGCTCCCGTAAAAACGATTTAACAAAATTACAACGGAACGTCGTACAAGATTAGAAAAATATCGTTCACTATAGTATATAGTTATAATTTCATGTTACTCTAAATATTACGCTCCGTCAATTGCGTTTTTTTGAATCTTAAAAAATATCATATAAATTCAACTCTTAGTTAAAAGTGAAAACATAAAAACAAAAGACAGCACATATTATTACTATTATTATTATTATTATTATTATTATATACATCTACTCAACAGTGTTCGAAATTGGATTTTTATGCACGCTCTACCACGCCGTTTCAATATCATTTTCATTAGGAAACGGCTTTGTGCCGTGTGTAAGTATACTGCAGTATAAATCTCGTTTTCCCATATACCGTTGAATACAGCAGTAGCAGCAGTTCATGTGTCAAGACGAAATTAAATTGTAATTCGGTGCCGAGAAAATTGCCGTAATAACGCCCGGGGCGGAGGAATATTAAATCGACGGCGGAGAGTCGGCACAAAAATATACGCCTGCGGGTAGGGGATGCGGAGATATCATGTAAAAAAAAAAATAAAAATAAAATAATCGCTTCTTGCCAAAACGGCTCAACCGTGAAATTGAATAAATAACGTGAGCTTTTTTTTCCACCGCCGTTCTCTCCCGCGACCTTTTGTCACGATGTGTTTAAAAAAAGATTATCTTTTTTGTCCTTCTTACCACGCCACTCCGCCTGTCGACGTTTTTTCTTTTTATTCCTCTGCCACTTAAGCGGATTTCGTGTCAGCGGCGTTTTCCGAGTACAAACGCAAAAACAACAAGCGCAGAAAGTCTTTGAAAACCGTATACGCATATTATAATAATACATACATATTACACATAATATAGCGCTTCACTGCACCGCCGCCGTGTAAGTACCTATATATACGTTATATTCATGTACGGTATATATATGTTGGCACGCAATAGCGAACGACGACAAATGCGGTAAAATATTAGAATAATAATATGTAACAATAATAATAATAATAATATCCTCGGTGGACCGATTTTCCGGGTAATCGCAGTTTTACTTTACGTGCTATACGATTTCGTTTATATTTTAGTAGGGTCGGTGTATTATTTTTAGTCGTATTTTTTATTACTCTTGGCGCACCGCGTACAACTAGCCGCCACCCCTTGTTTTATTTACATTTGCGTTTTTTTTTTCATTTTACACGTCCGGAAAACGATTGTTTGCGAGCGTCAGTGTCGAGTGTGTACAACTTCCCGGTGCATGTCAGGTCCCGTTCGGTTTTAAAAATGCATAGTTTTCGGTTAATAATTCGCAGTGACTGCTTGATTTTACGAGTGTACAAAAGGGTTTACACAACGCACTATACATACATATGTGTGTGTGTGTGTGTGTGTGTGTGTGTGTGTTCGTGTACGTCGTTGTCGCCATCGTCGTTGTCGTCGACGACGTCAAGAGATGGGGCGGAAAATAAATAAAAAAAAAAACTCGTGTATACGCGCTGCAGCTATATTATATATTATTATGTATACTACTCCGGGGCAGACTCGGTGTGGAGCGGGGCTGGAGGGCGGCAAAGGGTCAATTGCGGCGGTGGCACATAACGTTTGCACGGCTGAGGGTTAACCTCGGTGTTTATTGCAAATGGAATTTCTGAGCAGCAGTGCAGAGCGGACGTCATACGCACACGAGTGTATGAAGTTATTCTCATTACAAACCGACACACTCGCATAACGCAGGCAGTTTTAAATAATACTCTGCTCGAGTCTCTGTATGTATATTCATATATAACAAACTATCACCCCTCGGCCTGAAAACACTCGTACTACGATCGTGCCACACACATATACGGTTCATGAATACGTAACTAGTGCGTGGGCGAGATGCGAATTTAAAAATAAAAGAAAATCTCCGACTAATCACTGTTTATGTTTGCTTTACGACGCCAGAGACAATTTTCCCGCGCGACGCAATATTGTTACGTATAACACCGTTGTATACATATTGTATTATTTAAATATATACACCAACATGTATATGAATATGAGACACTGCAGGTACATGCATGCGCAATCATTATAAGTTCAATCAGTGGCGGCAGCAGGTTTTTAAGCAATCGTTTCATGGCTAGAATGGCTCGTGAGTATAATAATAATATATGAGCAGAGGCTTATATATTTTTTAAGTATTATTATTGTGATTGGAGATAAAAATTATGGGTAGTAATAGTACCTATTATGTAACTTTATAAATTGAACTATGTAAGAATTATTTGATTATAATACACACAATTACTGGTCTACGTCTAATCGTCTTGATCTCTATTGATAATTTTCTTTAAAGTATATTAATAAATAATAATAATGCATTATAAAAGTATTCAGATTATTTGTATACGTAATAATATATTGCAAGTGTCGTATTATCTCAAATATATTTTATAGCAATGTGGCCATGGGTGATATTGTTGGCGTTAAAAATATGAGATTTTCTTCGAAGACTAAAAGAGTTTGCGCCGCCACTGGTCACCATAATATTATTATACACACTATAATACTATATATGTATATAGATGCGTCACGCAGTGCAAGTTACTGCCGTCGTAAATAAATAATAAATAATACAATTATAGTGTTGCATTTTTCTTACCGGAATAGTTTTGCCAGAATGCTGCAGCTCCGGACGAGCTCATCAGGTCCAGTCCCGAATAGTTCCATTGCTTGTCGTTGGATGTCTCTGAACCCCGTTGCACTTGTCCAGAAGAATAGTTTTGCGGACTCTGCGACTGTTCTGATCTTTCCCTCGGTTTTTCGTTGTTGTTTTCTAAATAAAAAAAAATGACACTCAACATTATTAATATCAAAATTTTACATATTTAGTTGACGCTTTACTAGCGATCTAATTAAAAATATCTATGTCTGCGATAAAAATAGTACTGAAATAATGTACCTACGTTAAATTTACTGATAGATTATTTGAAAACAATAATCTCTCTGATCAGAATGGACATTATTTCAAATTTGTACTGTTTCCCTGCGACGAATACCCCTAAGTTTTGCATCATGGTAATTACATATTCAAATATTCACAAATTTCTGTGTTTTATACAAGTACTTATTTCGAAGATTGATAAATTTCAACTCACGTAATGCGCAAACAAAATAATTAAGAGAGGAATGACGATATTATAGTATTGTATATACTGCAATATGATTAGTATTTTAGTTATCCAATTATTTGGAAATTCAGTCAATGTCCCTGCTATTTGCATACTTATTGAACTGTCGTGAAAGTCATAAGAATATTAGGTATATTAACATCGAATAAAACAACGGAACAACGTTATGAAGATATTTCGATGATATGTTTAGGTATGGTAATGATACCAGTGATCCTATGCTATGCTCAACATAAAAACCATTCGAATCCGATAAGTACGCACCTGTTAGCACACGGAGTGCGTCTGCTGGCGCACCGGCCGCTTTGATCATCTCTTCCAGCTGAGCCCTTCGCTTCAACTCTTGTTCCAGTTGATCCTGTACGCGTTTTCTGGCTTTCCTTTCTCTGCGTAGACGCTTTTGGTAAACGACTGAAACACGAGAAACACAATGATAATAAATAACAATAATCAATATGAAAAATATATATCTGTCGGTTATTTTTACATTACAACAGACGAATGCGCTTGTGCGTTCGTGTACAATGCACCTACATCTCGTAAATTAGGTTTCCGTTTATTATTTCACAATCATATCCCGATTTTTGTGGTCCACTGGTCAACTATACGCCGACTTGCAGTTAATCGGACCGGACAAACACAAATATTATACGATACTCGCGGTACCTACCATTCACACACACACATCTATATGGGTATGTAGGTACTACTCCGCGCGCCCCGACCACCACCGTTCCCGTCTCTTTCGATTCAACAAACACAACGAAATCATATTTAATAAATATATTATATAAGACACACACATATATACAATAAATAATATATATATATATATATATATCTGTACATACATATTATTACGTATTACGTATATTTTTTTCGCGCACCACCGACCGCACCCGGGTGGTGGTTTCATCAAAGAAATCGGAAAACAAGTCAGGCATCCTCTCCGCATCGTCCGAATGAACACACAAAAGGACTATTTTATTCGTATATATCTATATTATGTATTATTATATTATATATACGAATGCCCCCGCGGGCGAGCACTACAACGAACGACGACGGCGGACGATTTCGTTGTTTCCTGTAATTTTTTTTTTAAATATTACTTTTTTTTCGTGTACACACAAATTAAACGACGGAAAAATATTTTTACGTTCGCTATGTATAGCCACCGCAATCGCGTATCATTGGTCGATGGGTGTATTCTGTGGGCAAGGCTGTGCCGCGCACACAGATCGAAGATTAATAAATAACAATAATAATAGACATTCGAACAATGACGGACCACCGGTTCTTTAATTAAGACCATCGGCTATATTGAACGTTTTCATTTTGAATATTATATGTATCCCATCGATGTTTGTGTGTTCGACAGCAAATCGGGTTTTTGTTCGCCCCTCCCGCGGTCGTCGACATCGTCTACGCACCTATACCGACAAATGAGAAAAGATTCATGTGGTGTGATGTGGTGTGTGTGTGTGGGTATGTTGGTATATCGATCGCATGGATCGCGCGCAGCACCTTAAACTCGTGAAAAAACTTCCCCTTAATCAATCTGGACAAGAAAAAAAAACCGTTGTGGCGACGGTGTTTAAAGTATATTTCCCTCCATTTAAAACCACAAAAGTGCATTAACGCGAAAAATAATCCAATCAAGAAATGGCGTTAATCGAAAACGAAGAGACAGTGTCTCCTTTTTACATTCCCGGTTCTTAAATAATTTTCATTTAAACTTCTAACAAGAGGGACGGACGACGGCGATGAGGAGAAGACGAACCGAAGAGGAAAATTCAACAAGACGTTGCAGCGTTCTCGCATTTCCATTATAATTATTATTTCTCCGCAAAAGAATACAATTAAAACAGCCACCTCTGTCTCCTGAGACCCACGCGGTAATTGGACGACCTTAAATAGTGCATGCGGCGGAGTTTTTTGGCTTTGGAAACGTAATCCGTTTTCGGCGGGAACGGTGATGTCGTTGACGTTGTCGTCCGCCTCGGACCTGCGCCACAAACCCTCTTTATTTCTACAGACATTATCTCTTGCACACTGTACGGCACATTTAACAGAAGTTTTGTCGTTAGTAATGGACGGCGGTGAGAGGGATACTATACAATTACAGTCTATAATATACCAAAATAATGAATATTGCAAAGAAAAATAACGCGTCTGGATATTAAAAACAGATTTTCCTTCAAATAATTTATATAATATAGGTACTACACGCTGCTCCGCTGTTTTGACTTGCAAAAAGCGAAAGAGGTTTTATCCCCACTCCCTTCCGCTCTACCACCAGACACGAAATCGTATTAAGAGCTAATTTTTTCTCAACAATTCCTTTACCCTTTTAACGTTATATATACGTATAAAAAAAGAAACAGCTCGTCGTGATAAAAAAAAAAGTAACAACTAACAACAACAACAACAAAAACAACCCTTGCAACATTATTTCTTATTTTAGCTTTTAACCTTTTCTTTCGGGCGCAAAGCTTTTAACGTGCGCGCGGAATCGGCATGAATAATTTCGAAAGAAACGACGTTAATTTCCGACTGGAAAATACAATTATCGAGGCGCTTAACCGTAAATTATGCGACGAGTCTTTGTTTTTTTTTTTTACGACTTTTAACAGCGATAAAGTGTGTATAATATAAGGAGAACAACACGAACTTATATATATTATATACAGAGTGCGCGGTTTGAATACGTATGCACCCCACTCTGTAGCAAGACAGGGAATATAAAAATTATAAACATTAAAGTCAAAAATCGTAAACTCGTTTATCATGTCTTATGCACTAGCTTTTAACCCCGCAACCGGAACGCTTGCAAAAAACTCGATCGAATATAATATTAAGCTCACCGGGCATTGTTTAGTTGTATAATGTTATAATATGATATGGACAAGTAAAACAATATAACTAATATAACCTATGAATGTTCTACAGAAATTCTTACACAGGAGAATGATTTAAAAAGAAAATATATTTATAAATTCAGTAGGTATATTTTCTTTACTTTGGAAAGAAATATTTTTTTTGTGTAATAAGAATTATTTTATTATAATAATATACCGCTGATATTAGCTCAAACAGACTTCATATTTATAGAATATTTATAATATTCGTGATTTGAAGTTAAAATGAGTTAATGCTAGCTTTCAGCAATTTTATTCAAACTATTCAATATTCATTGCTGTTCTTCCTTTATTTATATGTAAATTATTCTATAGCTATTTTCTGTTAAAACTTAAATGCTAATCAGTGATAAAGAAAAAACTGTTTTTTCAGTATGTTGAAAATTGAAATTTTAAGTAAGTATTAAATTAAAAATGTGATTTGCTGACTTGAAAAAGATAAAAAGTTACTATAAAAACAGTAGAGCACAACAATTTACAGAGCTACATGAACAAAAAAATAAAAAAACTCGTACCTACTACCTATATTATAATATCGTAATTCATGGTCATGGCGTAATAATTAAAAAATAAAATAGAAATACCCGCCGCGGTCGTCGTCGTTTACTTGCCGTCTGTTTGGAGCTATTTTCTTCAATAATAATATGAAATACCTATTATCATAATAATATGTACAATTTTCTACACAGTGTACGCGTGATATATATCAATGCACGACGTATAAAATAATATTACCTACGTGTTGTATAATATATACCGCAGTACGGCGTACCAATAATAATAGTATCTAATGGGTATACCACGTGAACGTGTGGTGCGCATCCAAAGGGGAAAATCAAGTCTGAACCGATTAGGAGATAGAATGTGTGTGTAGGACGGTCAGCTTTGTTTTTTAAAAAAAAAAAACAAACACTAGGCAATAGTTCGTCTATACATGGCGACCGTATAATACCTTTTAGCTCCTACCGTCACTGTAGCAGTGTACCTATATATATTATATAGGTACAACGCTATAATGACGTATATTATGCATATTATTGCATCGTCTGTAGATTTATCGTATAATACCGGTCTGGGGCACGTGCAGGACAAATATATATATATAATATATCGGAGCCGATATACCGTTTTCGAATGCACCGCACCGGAATAGACGAGTCCTGCTGCAGTAGTGTAACTCAATATCCGGCGGCCAGCGGACCGTATGTACGTGTTACCCGCGTTAACCCGTGACAACTCGCATTTGCGTTTATCTCGTGGACAATGGAACGCTGGTGGGTTTGTGACGGGGATAAAAATAAAAAGCACAAATACATATCATTTATATTATATACCTATATATATATATATATATTTATATCCTGCTGCAGATAGGGAGAACGCGCATACACCCGCGATCCGTTGCACCCATCGTACGATTTATATATATACATATATATAATCTGGCCGTGTGTGTTATATAGGGCGCAAAATCATATTTACTCGCGTGCTTACGTTTAATGTGCGCGAAAAAATCGTAGAGTCGGCGGCGGGAGGTGAAAATGATTTTTCCAGTCGTTTTGTCATTTGATAAAGAAATTGCATTTGGATACTATATACACATAAAACGTCGTCGTCGGGGGAACAATGGCGGCGGGAAAAAGTCAATTTTTCCACTCGTCGGATACACGGCGGTATATATTTATATACATAAGTATATACGATTTTCGTGTCATTTACTTTTATGTGCGACGGTGGTCTTATCACACCGCGACCCCTAGAATAATATTATAACAGGGTAATAATAATTCAGTCGCTCGCGCGCGCGCGCCCGTTCTCAATATTATATTCTATACTATAATACGCCATATTGCACGAAAGCTTATCATACACACATACATACATATATAATCATATAAATATTATATATAATACGCATATAAAACGAAGCGCTAGGATTATATTCAATAAATTCAACGCGTTTCACGTGTGTTTATATTCGCATTTATATATATATATGTGTGTGTGTGTATTTATATTGTCATATTGATATACTGTAATAACGTATGGCCGTATAAGTATAGAGAGTACGTGAGTTTGCTGTGTATACGACCCTACTATATTATTCTTGTTATCGATTTTCGTCAAACACCGATCATCCCCACGCCGCCAGAAAGATTTAACTACCCTCGCTTCGGATGGGTTGGTAAAAGGTGGTTAAGAAAACGGCAAGTTTTGTCTCGAAATCATATTAAAACATTTCGGCTTAAAAACTCTTCGTTTATATTTGTGTGTATGTGTATGTACGTCTCGAGGCGCACTCCAAAATTCTTCTCTTCTTTCGTGCAACAGCCCGTCCGGAAAAGTTATACGAATTTGCGTCCTTTGTGTTTACGCTTTGCTAAGCCGGTAAAAGGGGTGCGCCACCGCCGCTCCTATATTCGTTCTTCCCACACCCGCAGGCCGTGGCGGTGGTTGTTTTAAGTGAATTTTAAATGACAACACCGTCGTCGGGCTTTATATAATTTGCGTTTAACACGACCTATTAGACTGCGGGAGACTGCAGCACGGTGTAGGCGCTGAGCGGAGTATTTGTGCGCGTGGATGTGCTCCTTGGCTGTCTAAAACCGTCACAGTCACCTTTTTCGTTCTTTATTTCCACGCTAGTACTAAACTCTCTTACGAATCGAGCTTCGAAACTTTAGTACTGATTAACGAAACAAATATTGAAAAATTACTGGCATCGCTACGAGATAAGAAAATGCGTACTGAGTGCATTTTGCCGCATAACTCAAGACATTATATTATATACAGCGTGTTATTATTTTTTTTTTCCTAAGGAACATCACGAAAGAGATCTGAATCACAGACACTAGTATATACAGTATTATACATATTATAAGTACCCAAATCTGGCAGCAGAAGCCTGCACATTAATACGTATCCGTACATTATAATAATAATATAATTACTACAAAAGACACGTGTACCACTGTACCGCAGCCCCACATGACAACAACTATATGGTTTGACCGGATACTCGGTCCCATATGGCCTTAAAACGATCGAAAGAAAATGCAGCGGTGTATCGTCGGTTGGGCGGGGGGGAGGGACAATTATGACTGAGAAAGGGTCGTTGTCGTCGTCGTCGCGGTCGTTCCTTATCGCTCCACACGCCGCCGCACGGACGACCATCTCGCCGGCACGTATTAATATTAATATTGGGTAATCGAGGAGGAAACCCGGAGACCGCAGTTAAGCTCGCCTTGTACATACGTCGGCCGCCCACCAAGTAATTATCTCAACAAGGTGCTTTCGGACCATAAAAGGCGGAAGAGGATCACCGCACGGCCACATGTGTCGGTCGAGAGAAACCAAGTAACGATAGCTACGTCGTAGTATTTGTGCGTGTGTGCGTGTGTATAATGTTATATTATGAGTGTACGCGCAAAGCAAATCCCTGGACAACTTTGGGGACCTTATTGTAAATTCCTCGAGAAAACGGGCCCTGAGCGGTCGTCGTGGTAGTGGGTGGGTGGTAGTTAACCCCGCTCGTAGGAAACCTCGTAAAACGACGCATAATCTCATCCCGCCGTATATATATATAGATAATCGTATATATAGTTGTACGTGTGGCCGTCACCGTTGGCCTTTGAATTACGACTCACCGTAATATAATATTATTCGATCGTCGTCGGCGTCAACGTATATAATATGTACGTAAATGACGGTATACGTATACAATATACATATACCGCCAAACCTATATAAATGCCTGCTCGACCGTTCCGAAGGGGAGAGCCAATGGGACATTGGAAACGTTGCGTGTCAATTAAAAACGCGATCGCATATGTATACACAACTATTACAATAATAATGTGACATGCGTATACAGTAACGGAACCATTTAACGGTTGTTTTATAGTCGAAATCACGACACTTGGACCAATAATAAAAAGCCAATTCAATTTCCCTCGTCGAATTTATACCATTATCCGCCTCCGAGTTTTATGTACATTTCGACGCCGCTGTGGATATTTGCGATCGTCAAAAATTACTACGTTTTAACGGTCAGATCGGACGGCCGTACACGACAATTAAAAACAATTACCCGTGCACAAAAAGCAGCACGCATGTGATATCTCGGGGTTTTTTGCGATATTTATATTGTTTGGTGCGCAAACACGATAAAACTACAAATCGCTAGTAAATATGTGCAGGTATGTGTATTTTAATTAAGAAAATTGGAAATTTTTAAAAAAGTATACATTATCCTGTGGCATCTGCAGAAGTCTAATATTGACTGTCTATATAATATTTATACAGTATAGGTACGTTGTTTAGATGAATGAGGAAGGTCGTTATTAAGCCCGATACATTAAATGAATTTGTGAGATGGCTCTTGTCTCGTTTCTCTTTCACATCACCACTGCGTGCACAATTCAAGCGTTGCAGCTACCAACCGTAATCAATGTTACCTACGCGGACGCTCCGGGAGTCTAATAATAATATTGCTGAACCGTCACGTAGTCGGCGGCGAAGGCGGTTTTTGGTCGTTAAAGTCACCGGTTCTGATGGTAAAAAAACTCGCGTTGACAAAACGCGAAGATTCAACCACACAACTATACTGCCGTATCGACGGCGTTTGCTTTTTGCGTTTCGTCGGCGATTTTATTGCGACAACAAGCTATACATAATATACTCGTATATTTTATATTTTATGTCACCTGAGGCGCCCCGGTGGCGGTGATCTCGCGAGTATAGAGGGTACCTACACTACTATTATATATGTATGTTGTTGCGTACATACTCTCGTTCCTTCACTCCCACTCCATCCATTTCTTGACCTCTCCACCGTCACATTCTCATCCAGCGCCTCGTCAGACGTCGTCTCGTCGATCGTAAAAGTATACAAATGCATACACAGTCACTCGCTATTATACCAGTATATTAATAATAATAATAGTGTGTACGGCCGTGGTATTGGCATTTCGCGGCCATACACACTGTTGCGATGTATACAATATATAAGTATAATATTATAATATGTGTTTTTTACGACCAGATCATATATATAATATAATATCCATTTCGATATTTCTCGATGTTCGTCGTATCGTCTCTTCTGGTCATTCCGCACAATATTCGCATTCTCTGCTTTTTCACCGTAATTACATAATATTATGCTTTGTAATTTATTGTAAAATACCGTCTGGGTCCGTCGATAAAAAAATAAACACGAGAAAATAATAACCTCCGGTTTTCCAACATATCGTGTACTTACCTACCTACCTCACAATGTAACGCCACGAAGTGCGTTCACTAACTAAAACGGTTAATAATATACAATGAGACACGTATTATAATAAAAAAAAAAGCAAAGAAACGCTGTTCAATGTTCATAATATTTTAATAATAATACTAGTACCTATTGTAAATTGCGCAGCAAGATGACATTTTTATTGTGTCTTCGCACTTGTTTTGAGAAATCCATAATTTTTGTTAGGGATTATTATATTAGTAATAAATCATAGATATATATTATACATATATATTAGGTACTTTGACTCCTTCTTTGCTTTTCAACCGTGGCCGATGCAATGACCACTAAAAACAACTATAATGTACGCTTCGGGTCGTGGACGTCTATGAAAATTGTCGGGTTGGCGGTTAAAGCGAGCGCGCCAGCTTACACACACACATAATATCAAGTCCACTCACACACGAAATCGTTATAATATTATATTATTTTACGCTCGTATATAGGTACACAAAGCCGACGACGGTGGCTCGGGTGCATATAGGAATGCTTTGACGAACAAAACAATTCGGCTAACAACGTCTTATCATATATACACGCAACGACTATATTATTATTACTAAATACTGATATATATATATGTATATATACATTATATACGTATATTATGTACACTGCTTCCCTCGAATTTCAAGAATTTGCGGGCCGCAAAACGCTTGCCTGAGTATAGCATGTCATCCTATAATAATATTATGTAAGAACACACATTATACACGCATAATTCATCGTCCTATTTGTCTGTCGTAATTCCATCGCGTGCAAATAATATGTAGAGAACGACGACAACGGTGACGGAGGTGGTGACGTTCCATTGGGAGTGTGCTGTGCGCGAATAGTCAACGATTATTACGCCTACAAGGGCCAAGGACGTGTGTTTGTATCTAATTGTCATTTTAGATCGCTAATTCAAAAGGCCGATGAAATTTGTATTTAAGTGGAGGAAGCAAAACGTCACTACAGTCTGAAAACTATTATTACGCTTTTTATCCACCTCTTTTTGTGAATTGTTAATACATAGGGAACGCGTTATCAATAGACAATAACTCCAAATTATAAATGTTAATATTACATATTCGTAATACGTATCGAAGTAATAAGTGACATGGTTTACATTTTGAGCTTGTAATTGTTTAAAATTAACACTATTTGTTGAAATAATAGATACCATAATACTTAAATATATAATTTAATCGATAACAAAAAATAAAAATTGATTATGATTCGATACCGTAAAAATCGAGTCATAATCCGGGGATGTGCACGTGTAATAAATCACTGGATATCAGCGAAAAATTCCGACAGTGACGAAATTTCACATGACTGCTTTCTCTCCCCACCCTTATTATGCAAACATTATAGTCGTCGGAAGTGCGCAATTGGTATTATGGTAAAGCAACACAATATTTATCGTTTTCAGCCGACTCGGCAGCACACGCGTATAACACTTACGTACACGGTGGCTATAAATCGGCTGCTAAATTATACATTTACATATATCTGTGTGTGTGTGTGAAGGCATGTAGGTGGCACAGGACAATGATCGAGTCGGCTTCTCGACGACGGTCTCTGTGTGTGGCGAAACGCCGTCGGAAGACTGTGCCAACAGTCACCATCAAGGACACGCACATGCACGCGGGTATAACACGCCGCGGATATATATTATAATGTACGACGACACGTCAGTAAACCTACCTACCGATAACGAGAAGTGCGAACCGAGTTCACTTAGCGCGAGCGCTCCCTTATCGGGTTGTTTACACGACACGACGACGTTTAATATAATTACAGAACCGACCGATTTCGACCAACAAGTAGAGGCACCTACATATAACAGTTAAACATAGGCATAACGCGAGTATTCACTTAGCAACTTTCTCGTGTCCGATTATATACATTGCAACGCGTTGCAATGATATTATATGCATTCGTATAATATAAATAACCGTATACGCGTCTGTCCAAGTCTCATACACGTGCCGACAATTATTATTACGGTCGTTTCGTTTCGAATCGTAAAAGGAAAGAGAAAAAAAACCAAAACCCAAGCAATAACGATTTATTTCCGAATCGCTCCCCACGCGACGCACACGCACGCACACCGATGATGGGGCCGGAGCGTATGCGTCACGGAGATAAAAAAAAACAAACCGTACTAGTGACTATAATAATACGCACAAATGTGTGTGTGTGCGTATAAGTCTAAAGAGATACACCGCAGATCGCGCAAGTAAGGGTCGTAGTCATCGAATGTGTGTGTATGTGTGCATATTATACAAATATGGTTATTCTAATCGAAGCTGCCGCACGCCTCGCGCAAATCGTTCTAAGGTTATGGGGACGAGGCGTCGGCGGACCGGAAATATACTGCTGTAGCACTGCAAGCGTCCGAATGCAGTGTATATAGTTTATATAATAATATGCATTAACGCAAAAGCAAATACGATCGTTTTTTATTCATAACATTGACGCTCGACTACAAATTGACATTATAGAAATATTGAATACGTCAGTATTACGTGATATTTGGCAACGTATTTTGTGCGAATAGAAAATTAATTAAACGAACATGTTGTTTGTACACAAATCGACGTAGGTACAACTGGCTTCGATAAAAAAAAAATTATATTATAGTGAAGTAACGAGATAACAAATTTAAAAGAGAAATAAAAATAATCGAAAGTTTGATGCGCGCGCACGATATTGATAATATTATCAAACGTTCGCACTTCGCAGCTGAGCCATTCGGTGTAACATCATGCGGGATGAGCTACCGGAATTTAATTATTTCATCTGCGACGATCTGCGTCTTCTCGGCGCGGAGATCGTAAAAACATCGCTGTGCATTTTTCGGGATGACAGACTTTACGACTGTATCGCTCCATGTTTTTCAATTATTCGGTGGCGTGTGGGGTGAGGGTCGGCAAAACATATTCGGACACAGAAATGAATTTTCTCGTGACCATTTGTACGGCGATATTTTCTTTTCTCTTTTTATGTTTTTACTGCTCAACATAAAAAAAAAAACAATATTTCTTCTTGGTAATAACCGAAATACCTTTTTACTGTTATGTGCTTCGTAGCCGGAGGGACGCGCTGCAGCGAGCAAGGAATCCAATTTGTGCGCCGGCCATGGGGAAGAATATAATAATGAGTGGACCCTTCGAAAGATTGTAAACGCGAATTTTAATAGCGACAGATCAAAGGTAAACGGTTATATTCCTCGGGGATTGTCTTCATTCGAACAATTTACGTTTTCTGGAACGATCTTAAAAAAGAACTATGGTGCCGTACACAAAGGGTTTTCGCCCAAGTTCACTATGGTGTTCAGAAACTTATTTGTAATCATGTCAATAAAACTTGAAATTGCTAAAAAGGTCGAAATGTTTTTTAATAAAAATTCGCTTGCGTCAGATGGTATATTGGCAAGACATATTTTCTTCCAAGTCCAACACTTAACAAAATCAAATTACATTTTATAACGAGCAACCTATTAATTGCTATTGTGCGATGAAATCCTTTTGAAAAGCGCTTTGGGTACATGTAATATGCAAATAAATTACATATATTTGCACTGAACCATTGAACGATAATTCTTTGTAAAGCTACCCTTAAAATCTTACCAAATGACACTTAAAACCCTGTGGCTAATAATTACTATACGTATGGACTATGTACCTGCGAAGGTCGAGAATTTTGGGTTCTTTGACACGGTTGCTAAAACCCGATCGGAATGACATTCGCATCGGAATTTGTCCCCTGCTCGAGCACTCAAAATGGGCAATAAACGTTATACTGAACGGATAATACATATATATTTATGGGTAGGGTTGATGGCCACGGGAGGGGTGGTATAAAGTGTTTTCGGGTGTACGTGGCCTGTGTAAACAAGACTTTCTGCGGAATATTTCGCACGGGAATTAATGAGCAAAAGGGGATGGATACGACGGTAGAGAAACAATAAAACTGAGATATACGCTGTGCAATATGTATGTGTATACAGTATAATATGAATATAGCGAGAGGCTCGCCTTTACGACGGGTCTTCCACCACTGTCGTTCACCCTGCCCTTTTTGTCCATCCATAAAATGGTCACACAGTGTAACTTCAATAATTTATATTTCCATATAAGAGGATTTCCCCTCCGTCCCACATCAGTAACAACAGCAGATCAGTGGCGGGTGGGTAAAATGGGCTTGGAATTATTTTATAATGCTTATTTATGCGAGGCGCTTTACTTCAGAAGTAGCGCATTAAAATCTCAGAGACGTAAGTATTCGAAAGGCAATAACGAAACCACCATTGATCCCCTCCGCGGTACAGCATTGTTACGCACACATAATATTATTTAATACGTTTAAGAAAATCAAAACCTAGCTAGACTAACGGGTTCCCAGAGGTACATCATATATAATATATTTATACTAGTAATATCGTAGCAGCGACCTGATAAACAATCATTTACCGCGTATTTTTAATCCTATGAAGAGAACGTATATAATTAATTTAATTAATTAATTATAATTATAATATGGTGTAGGTGTAACAATGTAATATAGCAATAGTTTTCGCTGTAAATCAAACTGTGTGCCGATTTCTTGGGACACACGGTGTCCTGAACTGTACTGATGTAATACGCGCATATACTTTATGTATACGTACGTCAAAATCACTGTCAAAGAAAATCGTATACTGTGACGCGTGTTTGTGTGTGTTTATGTTAATCGTTTTTCAGTGATCGTCTACGACTAAATAATATTATGTAATTGGGACGTCAAAAATCTCGGATGGCGTGAATTCGATTCCCTCGCCCGCGTGAGCGTCAATGAATATTTAACGACCCACCCCGTCTCCTGCGCTAAGCGTGGACCACGGTCCGACGAGGTGGTGATTTTGCATCCGTGAAATTATCACAAAGAAACTACGGACCGGGCTTTTGATGTGCTCGACTTCGATTAAAATCGCGTCATTATTAAATCCCAGGCTCGCCTCGACGCGACAAAAGGTTGCTACCCGCACCAGCAGATTTTGAAACGTAAAACGCGCGCGCCCTAACCAAAGGTCACACGATCTACGGTCCGTAGACCACAACGCCGTTTGACATCTCTTGTTTTCAGTACAGAAACCCCCCGCGGAACGAACGAGACCGGACATCAAAGCTCGAAGAGTCGGATTGCTATGACCGACGCCACCAACTGAGTTTCGAGTTAAGTGGGCGCGAGTAAACACACACACACACACGTCACAATGGCGCAAATAGTTGTAGGTTTCCGTGGAACGCGTACACGCCAAAACGTAACCAACAACAACAGTAATAATAATATTGTAATAGTTTAAGTACGACGCCGTTCCAAAACTCTACGGTACCGGCTTAGACGCATCTAGTAGTACCGGCGTGTGCTGTTGATTGCCTACGCGTGATGCCTTGTGCATAAGTGTGAGTACCTATTATACCACCCGACGTGACGGACTTGCAACGGATATACTTCTGAGATTTACTTGTGTATGGGAAAGTTACGTACTTTTCCTGCTCTCCCCGTCGCGATTTTACCCGCTCCAACCTGCGTTTGAAGTACGAGGGTTATATTATTATTATTACCACCGTGGTATACGCAAGGCGTTTGGTTATGATGCTCTGTGCGTGCCGAGCCCGGTAATGATGATTCATGTTTGAATATTTGCGGCAGTTAAGTCTCTTCGAACGATAATATAAACTTTCTTACCCTGCCACCAAGACTCGATCGAGTCGACGGTAGCATTAAAAGTACGCGACGTTCGATGTGTACGTGACTTGCGAGCGGAAGCGGATTTTTAGATGTCACGCGGCCGACCGGAAACGCCTGTGAAACGTAACTAGACACCCCCTTGATAAGTCCTCTCGTCTGCTCGTCAGTAATCGACTCTGGTGTGTTAATTGCGAATGCTACCGGAATGCATAAAATCGATATTTATATTAAAAACGCAAATTTGCCATTAAAAATAGCATCGGTGGCGCCGCCGATCTAGAAATTACTAAATGCACTTTAGGATAGTGAGTCAGTAAGTATTACGATATAATACCTATATCATAGAAACATTATAAAAGATGAAATTTAAGGAGACTGTAATGATCGCAAACAGTAGCAATCCGATACAAAAACTGAGTCCATTGTTATAGTATACGATTGATTCAGTGAGATCAGTACTACAAACATTAATTTAATGCTTTTCCAGTCCCGACTTACGGAGTGCGGCGTATACTATTACTGAGTATATAATATAATAATAACTACGACTAGTTTTTCTTATATCAACAACAATGTATAAATATGAGGTGGGTATTATTCGATAATCGATGATGGACAGTAATATAATTATTATAAAAGTCGTATATTCGGACCAAACTTGAAATTGTCCAAATAGATAGAATTACTTATATGTATACTAAACAAATCGAAGGCGAGTTATTATATTTCCAATACAAGAATACACACGTAAATATCGGAAAACTAAAGTCTCAAGTTTTCGGGTGTTTTTTGTAAGCCGTAACACTTCGTCAATATCAGTATATTATGATTTTATGTTTTTTTTTTTTTTTTTTAATTTAAACATTGAAATAAAAGCCAACAGCTATACACTTATAATAGGTATACTCTGGTGTAACCTACCAGTTTAATGATTGCCTATGAATTAATATGATACGTTTTATCACCGCATTAATATCTGGAAATTACTGCGTACAATAATAATTACTAGCTATAGAAAAGAGGGTCAGGAATTTTACCCTCGGACGAAACAGAAAAAAATATGTCGGCATAATACGTTCGCCATCGTCAACAGAATATTATATTATATTTTATAAAAACACAGTGGAAACGGTTTTTAATAAAAGAAATTTCGGTGTTTCGGACCAAACCGCCGGGGATACATAGTGGCGGGGGAGGGGTACTTTAATTACATTTATTGCATTCCACACCCGAAGGAAAAAATATTGATGGCTACGCACACGGCAATATGAACGACGGATGGCTTCCAATCTCCCTTCCATTGTCTTCGGTTAATTACGGGGAAGCGCGGAAGAAAAGGGTTAAACACGGGGCCCGTTGTTATTATTAAAACGTTTCCATATCTCTTTTTGATCTCCACTTTTAGTCACCACCACCCAACACCCCTCATCACGAACTCTCTTGCCGGCATTTCCATGTAATAATAATTGTTTCATATTTGACGTAATACGACCAACACGAAAATATCAATATCCTCCTTCAACGCCCGCCACACCACCCACGCACGCGGCCCAGAGTTAATTATTACGAATATGCGGGGTGATGGCTGCTTGGTATTTATGCTGCAGAAACGGAAAAGAAAAAATTTTATGGTCCGCCTGAAGCGGAAACGACCTTTGGAAATGTCAGTGGCGGCTAATAGTAATAATAAAACGTAAGAAAAGGGTATTTAAATAGATATACATGTATATATTATATATACAGCTTACGTATACACAGACGGTATATAGTGATCATTGGCTTTTCTTGACAATGGTTATTACACGGTATGGTTTCTATTGTCAGTGTACGTGTACAAGACATTGAAGCGTACGTCCCCTTTGGTAGTAAAACAAAAGGCCAACAACTCACGACTGATTCACAAGAGCATTTACGAGGGTGTAATTTCTTTTTATTCAGAAACGTAAATATCAATTATCTAATTAAAACTTAATACTTCCGGACAATAAACTACGTCAGCGATATTAAAATCGTTTGAGGAATTACGTAAAAACGGTTTCTGTATAATATAGAACTACAGAAGTATATAGAGTGTCATTGCAGCTAAGAATAGCAAGGCCGTAAGGGGTAAAATAATTTAGTTAAAAAAAAATTTTTATAAAATGTATTGTTTAATTGTAGTTTTATAACATTATTTCAAAATTATATTTTTTAAATCGTATAAATAAGATTACCAATGATATTTTGTATAAAATGTATACATTATTATTTTAATACTACCAATATTATGACCATTTCTACAAATATTTAATTTTACATAATAACGACTTATTATTTTTTGTTATTTTATAATAGTTAAATTTGTAGTTATTAAGTAATTATAGAATTGCATGAAGTTTCTCTGCACAGAAGTTACAGTGCACCTACTATATATCGATTTTCTATAATATAATATGATGTTGCTTATGTTGCCCCAACTTCCAGACACAGCGTTTTCTAATAATAATATTCAAGGGGCTACGGAGAATAGGAGACGGATTAATGTTTGGCATCGTTAGCACACAACCAGTGTTGCCAATCAACTGTGTCTCTGTCAATTGTCCAATCAGCAGCGAGTGATTTATGCGCTCCCGCCGCCCCTTTGGGATCTAATTAGCGTTTAATTCTGAGAGATGATCGTCGCCGGCGTCGTCGTCGCCCACTCAGACGTTTCCTTAATGAAACCCTCTTCACCTCTTACCATAATTCTTCGATATCGTTCTCCTCTCCCCCCCCCATAACACTTGCTTTAGCACTGTTATACGGATAGTCGTATATATAATAACACGAGAGAAAGGATGAGAGAGTGCAGAGGTGGATTCGGAATTCAAGACGAATGAACAGGAAACTATCGATCGGCCAATTAAACCTAATCAGTCGGTGTAGATTACGTTTGAAGCAAAAGAGACAGAGTGTGAGAGATAGGGAGAGAGAATAAAATACAAAACACACAGAGACTTCCGATGAAGGTGGATAAAAGGCAGTCAAATATCTTCATAAGAGTCCAATGCACCACACTTAAAGGGACTAACCCGAAATCTATTGTCAATAAATATATATATATATATATATATATGGATAGATGTATAATAAGCCTAAAAGCTTCTGTCCAACTCCCTCGCGTATTGCGAAGAATCGGGTTACGCGAGCATTTCAGGTGAAAGAAAAATCGAAATGATTTTTTTTTCTCAATGTTATGTTTAGTTCTTGACCAGAATGAAACTCGATACGTCCAATAGACTAAATGGACTGGTCAATATAATATATGTGTATATATAAATAAAGAAAGAAGCTTTTGGGTAGTCCGCACAAATGGAGACGATACGTATACGTTTACACACTGTCAACCGATTCGGAAATCCGTATGGGGAAATCCCGGTGGCCCGTTTGTTTTATTTTATGCTAATGCGAATGAGAGACACCCCCTTATTGTTGTTGTAACACTATATATACACCTTTCGATCGTAAGATATTATATTTCTCAAGTATATGTACTTTTTTATGTTCGCACACGTATACAATATAAATATAATATCATATATTATATATATATATATATATATATACGTATGTATATGTCATACACCATGCGTGTATGGAAGTGAAGTTTTTGTGTCAAACAGACGGTCAGTCAAGGTTCATCGAATATACGTATTTTAAATGCGTATGTGTACGTGTTTGTGTATTATATCTATATGTGTGTGCATCTGTAAATTAGCAGCGCGTGTAACCTAATATTAAACAGGATACTCAAATTTATTGTTCATCAGTACGATTCTGAGTTTTTGACCACCCTCAACGAATTGTCGGTATTGGGACACGAAAGTAAGTAACCGCACACCCCGCAGGGTGTATTTTAGTGGAAATATTTTACAAGTTATTCAAGAAACAAAAAACAAAAAAAAAAGGGGGTGTAGAGTACTTGTGTAAATAATAAACGGAAAATGAGATTTCAAGTACGAAAACATCACTTACCCCGCAGTTTTTGGGCGTCGACCAACTGTCGTTCTAGACTTCCTTTGACTTCCCTTTCACGAAGCACATCCATTTTCAACTCGGCTGCAATAAAACAAAACAAAAAAAAACCGATTGAGTTTGATAGGTAAGTGAATTATTTGAATATTATAAAAATTATCATATTATTAAACGCGCTGACAATGGTTTTCTTAACATGTCATATCACGTTCATATATAGGGTATACGAGTGGTACCAATAAGACACCGCTGCAGCAACGTACTATACCACCGCTATAATAGTAATAATAACAACAATAACTATATATATACCAACTCTAGCACACCACACACACATATATGCACTCACTGTATGCATATATACTGACATATTATATGTATATACTATATTATATAGTCAGTATGTGTGTGTGTGTTCGTGCGAGAGAGGAACTATCGATGGCTTGCGGGGAAACGTTGTGTTAATCCCGATTTGAAGGGTCGTGTCGGTTAGTCACCCAAGGCTGTTTGCTCGTGTACGGCCACTCGAGACCATATATATGTATATAATACATATATAGGTAATATATATGCATGTATATATAAACATACACAGTGCATATTTATACTAACATAACACTCGGGGAAAATACAAGAAGCACCCGCTAGCGATTTGAATAACTTTTGACGGAGTTTCCACCCACCGTCGCCAATTCGCCGTGGAGTGCGCAACGCAAAACAACACCTGGGGAAAATTGTAGTCATTTCCCTAGCCCCGTTTCACTGTAATATTTTCTTTTCTTTTATAGAATATAATAACAATATATAGAAGGCAATGTTATCGGTTTCTATAATTTGGTTAAGTTACCGCTGATACTCCACCGCGACCACCCCGTGGTTTCTGGCCCATTAATTTCCTCGGCCGGACAATAATTTAATATTATAATATTTAGAGATGAAAAGTGTCGTGGCGGGTCTTTTTATCTGTTTATAATTCTTAGAGCGATATTAAACACGAGTGCGCGTTACGCGTCTGTTGTTTTAGTTGATATTAAATTTTTGAAAAGCCCCGATAGGAAATGATAAATATATATAAAGCACATAATATGATACAAGTAACAATATTGGTAATGAAAAAGCGCTATGGCTACGACGATGACAAACATCGTCTCATAAATTTGTTGTAGCGGAATAACGTGAAAATAATAAATAGGTAATAACGCGAGATATCTCCCACGACGGCTACTGGACATTATTATAATAGTTCTTAATATATTATCGTGTCCTCGTTTCAAAAATTATAACGAACGCAGTAAAATTATATGGCAATTGACTATGATATAATTCGTTTTTGGGAACACATAATTTCTAACCATTATCCCAACTATATTTACATTTCTGCACGTGTTTTATGTTTTTCATAAAATCATTAAATTGGACGTTAATCACGGCAAATAGGTTTAACGTTCTCACTCGTATGTTACACGTCACATGAAACACGTGGTACATATTATGATTGACGAGAAATCGTTGATGAGCTCGAATACGTACCTATAATATAAGTAGAATTAATACGCAACGGAACATATTAATATTGAAGAATTTTCGAAATCAATAATATTATTATATGTATTACGTTTGGACAAATATTTCAAATGGTTTAAATTTGATGACCTTAATAGCAAATAGTTTAATTATTAATCTACGATTTTAAACACGATTTGACTGTACAAAATGTAAGTAGGTACCTAACATACAAAAAACTTACTCTAGATTCGTATTGGGGCACTACAATTTCGTTTGAAAGTACTATGTCATTATTATGAAACAAATAAATTATAGAAAGGATATACTTTTAAATTAAAACGTTTAATTTACTTAGAAATATAATTTCATAACCTAGACTTCAGCAGAAATTACAGTAATTACACCATATACATACAAATTTCGACGATTTTCCTTAAGGACCTACTCGTATAATTACACTCGTTCTCCCGCACCGGTGCATTGCAGGATAACACGCGTATACATTGCATATTGCATCGATGTACATATAATATGCGGTATCACGAGGACAAATTTTGTAAGGATATCGCGCGCGTATACACATACTATTTATATATTATAAATGCACTAAACCCGTATTGTAAGAAATCTATCACTATATAGAACATTGTTGCAGTTGCAGTGTTCTCGGTTTCGTCCGATAACGGCGACGATCGACTGCACTATAATGCGTATACATCTGTTACAGGTAGTCCGGAGCACGGGCGGACGAGGTACCTATATATATATAATAAAATATAGTAATATATCGTGAGTACTTGAACTGTGTACATATTATGCATATATTATTATACTATAGGTGTCGCGCGCGCGATCTTCGACTAGACGCCTTCGTGTGAGGCGCGCGAGGCCGATGGAATATTTATCGAGCGCGAAAAACCGTGTCGGCAAAGTCATTACACACCGATACGCCGTTACACACCGCTTAGATGTAATGCGCTCGTGTGTGCGTGCGTAGACGCGTGTACGTGTGCGCCGCATAAGTGAATATCGTTGTCGTATTTTGCTGCTGTGAGTCGTTTGCAGCTCGCGCATAATAATATATTACAATGTACGAAAAAAACCGCACACGCGCGTCGATATAGCGCAATCGCGAACCGTGTTATAGTCGGTCGGCCGCGTGCGGTCTGTACACTGCTGCAGTTTATGTCATTATAATGTATTGGTATATTGCAGTCGTACTATTTTACGGGCATAGTAGATTTATCTCTGGAACGACATACTTTTTTGAATTTATAAAGTAATACGAGTCGAGTCCATTTAGCGTTTATTATATTCTACCGGCGCGCGGCGTTCACCAAGCGTCTCATTCAAATTCCATAATTAATTTAAAAGCGGGAAAAAATATTTAGTAACGAACTGTGATGTCTGATATAAAATACAATAAGCGTATTATTGTTACTATTATTTTTGATGAGAAAGATTTTTCAAAAGTATTGAGATCTATGAATTTACCTATATTATAGGTTTTAATATATATTATATATTATACAAATTCGTGAAGGTCCCAAAAACGTTTAACGACACTGTGTAAAACCATAATCGCTTGAAGAGGATTGTATAACGTCACTTTGATAATATAATTTCCTTAATGCCTATACTATAAGTATATCTATATGATTTTATGATCGTGTATAATTTAAAGAATCGCGCGTGTGGACAACGGAAAACGGTCCAATAGTGATTTTGATTTTTTTCCCTGTTACATCGCTTCAACATAATATCAAATCTACTAGTGTATTGACGTACTCAATCTCGTAAGTATACACCGGCGCACGCGCTCGTTTTTGCCCCGAAACTAGCAGACTCGCGCGACACGCAAACTCCCGCGGCGGATCGTCGACCGATGAAATTATATACATACACACAAGTCGATAGTGTAATATATTAATGTAATTTCGACGTGTGTGTGATATATGGACGACGTGTTTGGGTTCTATGACGGGCGCCTAATATGAACGCGTTTACCTATATAACGCACGTGTTTCATGCGTACCTATTATATATATAGACGATAATAAGCCCTAATTTCGACTCGGCGGGCCTCGGAGCGCACATTTGTTTACGGAGTAATCGTTCATTCGTCGTTTTTTTTGGTCGTTCCTTCCTTCGTTCGGCTATTATATCATAATATTATATTATAAATCGTATTTTCGTGCCTCGGGTTCCGTGCGCGCACTGCAGCAATCACAACATAATACGGCCGTCGACCGAATTAAATGGCATTTCGTGAAGACGATAGACGCGCATTCTCTCCTCTGCAGCGCTGGCCCAGTATTTTCGACCAAAAACGGTGGGCGTTCCCCGACAAAATGAAATGGGACTGCGCTATAATGTGTGTCTGTACGTGTGTACGTCGGCTTATGTGTGTGTTAAGTATATGTTTCGGAATTGATTGAAGCCCGCGCGGGAATTGTTGTTATTTAAACGCGCACGGAATTATATTTATACTATAAACAGACGAAACGAAGAGAAAAAAAAACAAGAATACGTATATACACTCGAAAATCACACACATACACACTCAGAAACATATACGCAGGTGGTGGTGATGAGGTGTCTTTTTACGTCTGTCCGTTTCGGTATAATTTCATATGTAATTTAATGAAAACGGTCGTTTTTCAAAACGATAATTTGTACGAATGATCCATTACACCCGGGCCAGGCGTACCACTGCAGCGGAGGGGAACGGCATGTTCTGTCAATAAGCACGGTAGAAGGGAAAGGGGGGGGAGAAACATTGCGTCCCATGAGAGCCGGCAGAACACGACTCTTAAAGGTCAGTTCGTGATGGGAATAAGTGGTACGAGTGGCCAATTATACAAGTGTATGCCACACCACGCGGAGTGCGGTCCAAACATACACACACAGACGTACAATAATAATTTATACGCGCGAGCGGCAGGGAAATTGTTTTTTTTATTATTATTTCGTGTCTCTATATGTATCTCTCTCTCTCTCTATCTCCACTGTGTCAGGCGGTTTAGGCGGAGCTGAAATAACAGTAATCCGCGACGATTAATTTATCGCGTTATTGCTATTGCGACGGCGGGCGAGTTTTGATTTTTTTTCCGACTGGGCGTAATTAAAACGGACCCGGTTGGTTTTACACGATCTTGATGTCAACCATCACGCGGATTTCACGTTTATATCATTTAACGGTGTGTCGGCAATGATTATTGCTCTCGTTCGGCGAATTTATAATTACAACGCGGAGGACGCAGCACAGTTGGATTTATCGTGAACGACGTTAAAGTCGCCGAGTCCCACAAAACCCGTCCCGGCGTTGATTCGGTTTGTTATGTCGGCGTGTGTTTGTTTTGTCGTTTGTGCTCTCCGGCACTCTCGGACTATCTCTTGCCCGAACTCTGAACTGTTATTCGATTTCTGACCCGTCACTAATTTTACTGAAACTATTAAAAGCGTTTACCATCGTCTTAAATATCCTATTTGACAACTGACCGAGAAATATACGAGCAAGTAATAGTATTGATACAACATGTAAATATAATGTATATACAGATTACAGGTAGTATTTATGTTATTCAACCGGTTATGGGTCTCACGGAATTGTCGGTCGAATTCCGCATCATTTTATGAGGTTTATGAAATATCACAAACGGTATTATACATTACGAACTACGAGTTTAACAAGAAATGTCTATCTACACTGCAATAAAAAAATACATATTATATACTAATCGACCCATTGATTGAAACTCAACAGACCCACCAAATGGGCGGGAAGTGTGAATACATCCAAAAATGAGTAAAATGTCATTTCAACAAAATCGTTTGGCAGGCGTTGTGTTACTTAACCTATAGGTGGACTAGGACATAAAAAAATAAAACGACAATAGAAGTCACAACGAATTTGACATACATCCGAATATCTGCATAAAATAATTTAACTACATGTCTACATAAGACGTTCTCTCCGAAAATGCTGACTATAACTACTTATAATATATACAATATAAATATACCAATAGTTAAGCCTGTTAAATTATCTATTTGTTGCTTACGTATGTCTTATTGTCGGCCAAAACCCATTTTATTTCATTTATGTATAATATATTTTTTTAAAGTCCTTACCTTTTTCGAAGTTCAACGCGCGGTCGTCATCTCGGATCTTGTCAGCGGCGGCCTTAAGCAGGGCTTGTATCTTTCGCAGAAGCGACTCAGTGGTCATGTAAGGCAAACCCATGTCCCCGGAACCGGCGGAACCAAAGTTCAACGCCTGTGGTGGAGGCGTGACGCTACCGTGCGCGCTGCTATTGCCTCCCACGTCCGGATTATCGCTGAGGTCTGAACACGTTAAAAACAAAAACATATAAATGTATTATACTGTTATTAGGTGCTATTATTATTTGATTGATTTAATTGCTTGAATAGAAATTTTTGAAACCTACACCCAGCGAAAAATAATAACGAACACGGGCGTTTACTTGCACGCCGGACGTCGTTATTGGTGTTGACAATTTCAAATTGCCCTTTGTATAATGTATGACGCATATATATAATATATTATATTATCGCCTGCACAGTTTAATCGATATTGCGGTCATATAACGTATACAAATAACACAATACATACAAATACAAAACTAATAATTTTAATTGAACCCAAACGTACGTGTTAATATAATATCCTATAAAAAGGTATTCCCATCTCGAATTACACCACCGCCGCACTACCACTACTATAACCACAATACACGTCAGCTCCCCTGCAATCCACTTTTCACTTTATTATACCGACATGATGGTTTTATATTGTGTCAAAGAAGCACTCGAGTAGAACGTTCTCCGTTTTGATATCATTGTTTCCAATGATTTGTGTATAATTCGTTATTTTTTTCCGTCTGAACAATTATATTTGGTATACCCACATCTAATATTCCACATTTTACATCTTATAGTTAAAGTATAAAGTGAACTGAGTTTAAAAAAAATGATATTTTTTACCATCTAAAAACATTGTTTCATAGATACCTATATAATAATAATAATAATAATAATAATTTATACCGTGATCCTTGATGTCGTCTTCTTCACCGTCGGAAATGTTGTCGTCGTCTTCGTCCAGGTCGTCTTCATCGTCGACGTTTGTGTTGCCGCCTGCCGAATGATCGCTGGCTGGTCCAGAATGATCGCCTCCCGTTTTGGACAGGTTCAACACCGGGCTATGTCCTTCGGACGAACCTGCAGCATAGTGAAGAAATCGCATTATAGTCTCGTCTGTTTGGAAAACTTATAATTAGAGGAACTCATGTATAATATGTGCATTATAACTACTGCAGTAGACTACATATCCTGATATTTATTATGTTATTATAACATGGACGTACCGTTTTGTGATGTCAAATCCCTTGCTTTCTGATCAAAGTTCAACGCTCGATTAATGTCACCCACTCGTTCGTCGTTGGCTCTGCAAAAAGGAAAAAACCAACAAAAAATTAAAAAAAAATAAATTCATAAAACTATTAAACAAGATATATACGTATACATAATAAAGATGACGTTTTATTCCACGACCATTTTCCATTAAGTTTCTACTCCGCGATAAGTATACACATAAATGTATACATACATTTATTTGTACGCACATAAATAAAACATTTCGGAAATTCATCGGTGGCGGACGATGCGATTAAGACATTAAGAGTAGTAATATACAGTATGGTGCCGGGGGACTCGAATAACCAAAAAAGTCCTTTCCGTGTGTCTTAATGAGCGAAAGCTTTTAACGTCTCAGCAGTGGCGTAGTGTATATAATATACATCTGCATATTTCGGGGGCTTTACTATCGTCAATAAGTATACTTATACATATATATATACAATGCACGCAAACGCGAGGGGCAGCGTATTTTTTTTTTTTAATGCGTTTCGCTCTCCGCCGATATCACGCGTAAAAGACATTTCAAATGCGTTACATAATAATATAATAATGATAATACAAATATAATAGTAATAACAATAATCGTAAACGTAATAACGGCGACGTCGGCAATTTTGAAGGCACTGCGGTAGTGCGGTGGTGTAACAACGAAAATGACAACAATAAAAAACGGAAATGACTAATTTTCCATCTGCAGCACTCGTCGAAAATGACTGCTGTGGTGCGCATTATCGTTGTCGTCGCCTGTGCCCGTACAAATACCATTATTACATTACTACAATAATTATCGAGTTCGTCGTATGAGCAATATAATATTATAACAATATGATAACGTTGTAAAGTCCCAAAGAAAACGCCAATGCAATATTAATATATTATCATGATGATAATATTATTACACATTAGGTCGGTTCCCCGCCGAGTGGGCCGTCGTCTTCCGTCGCGGCGGAGAAAACATGCGAATATACGTCGCGGGGCATCAGACGATACACGTTTCAGACGAAATCGGTCGCGTGATCGAGAATATCTCGCGAATACCGACGAATGATATTACGAGTATTATTACTATAACCGTTTATAAAATATACGAATTTCCTCGCAAATACATACACGCGGTATGTGTAGTACACGCGTAATCATAATATTAATATTATAATATCGGTGTAGGCGGCACGCCGGGAAATCATCGTCTAAGTCTCGTCTTGTGTATAATGTATATAATATACCTATATCGCATAACATAAATCAACCATTATGCACGCGCGTTATGACATCGTACAGCGCGGTCTGGCACCGGTCCCCACGTATCTCTATACCTATACACACACTTAATATAATAATGCGAGTATTATATTTTAATATACATCATCGACGTTAAATACGAGTTTTTAATTATCGTCGATGTTTTCGTCACGCGATACGCCACAATACATATCACACGATATATTACAATATATATATTATTATTATTATCGTTATGATAGATGGGGTACAATATTATTATTACGTACGAGTTGATATTACGCATAGGTATATATATACATGCGCGGAACTGCTGCTTCCGGTGCAGAAAAAGACAGTGTCGTGCGATGTATTTTAGCATTACGGACACAATAGAATAAAAAAATAAAATAAAAACGACACAATAATATATCATATGGATATATAGGTATACACTTACCGACTCGCGTGTTTTTTTTTATGTATTAAACATTATTAATATGCGAAAGACGGTTTTTCGATAAGGTTTCGTTTCGAAGCCAGTGACCGTGTTTTAATAACATTATAGCTTTTTATTTTTATTATACGTGTACGAAGAAAACGTCTTTGGAGACTCACCGCCGCGGTCGTAATATGGATTTCGCGTACCTATATAAAATATCACCATGTGTGTGTGTGTATAATAATTATTGTTAAAAAAACGAGTTTTGGAAAACGACGCTGTATGCGTATCATATTTATTTCGCGCGTGTTTATTATATCGGCCACAACGACGACCCGTATTGTCTTTACACAACATATTATAATATTATTATAATGATGACATTCTGTATAATAATAATAGCAATATATTATTATATTATATATGATATTCGAAGGTCTTCGTTTCCGAGAAGCAAACAGAGAGTCGTACTAGACGCGGCCGAAGAAAGGGTTCATCGGGCCGGTGTTAATATTATAAAATAATAATACATATTTCGAAACCGGTTCGGTGTAGTCGCCTAAAAAATAAACTCGCGCGCGCTCACACACACACTTTGATGGTGTATCGTGTTCGAAGTCAAATGTACAACAAAAATATCGAATTTTCGTCGAAAAAAAAAGTGTTTCGCTTCTACAACAGCAGCTGGTGTGATTGCTTGGAAGCCGCGTGCGAGACTTGTTCGCCAGAAACCGCGTCCTCCGTTAAATTGCCTACATCTTAGGTGTACGTCTTACCTACCTATACCCGTTGCGTAAACTTATAGCTACGAAAACGCGCAAAAATATGATAGTAGGTATTATCGTCGTGATTATTATTGCGGTCGTCAAGTGATTCGTTTGCGGACGAGATTAAAATTTCAAGCCCACGCGGCGACGTGTCCCCGCACAGATAAGTTCCGCAAGGATTTCGTTGTCGTGTAGGTCGATACGACTGTGCGAGGACACGTTCGCCGCCATCAACCGATAATTAATTATCGTTTATCCGCAGCCCGCTGTAGTGTATAAAAATGTATTTAATACAACAATAATATTATTATGGTAATAAGTATAATATAATACTCCGAAAATATTCTCAAACGGCGGCCACGTCGTCGATTTGACGAATTCACCGCGAACACGGTTTCTTATCAGCGGGACGTCAGAAATTTGGACGTGCTGGATAAATAACAAATAAAATCAAAATAAAGACTGCAGTAAAAAGAGACGGAGAAAAAGAGATCGGCAAAATTAATTCCTGTAACGTTCTTTGACTTCTTTCCCGGCGCGTGTGGAGGGTGAATTTTCATTAGTCCGCGCGCCGGAATCGTATATATTCTAATCCGTTCTTTGTGTATATATTATATCAGTAGTAGTAGTAATAATAATAATAATACTGCACGACGAGAAGAATGTCCGGACCGCCGCCGACGCGGATAGCGGGAGCCCGCATATTAAAAGTCCTGTTTGTCTTTAGGATGTTGTTCCCTTTCATTTCCGCCGCTGGCTATATATATTGATTCAATCGGATGTTTTGATTAAAATTTAAATACACAACTCCCCTTATCATTCTACTGGCTCCGATGGGGATTTTTTTCTTCTTCTCCGTTCATTTAATCCCAGCGTTATGGCCATTCGATAATAATTATGATAATTCTTCTTTTTTTCGTTTTGTCGGAACGTTTTTTTCTTCTCCTCTCCTTCGCCATTCGTATTATTAGTATATTAGTATTACTTTTTTCTTTCATCAGGGCTCACGTATAAGGTATACAGTATACACGTATACTTAAATAAGTATTAGGTATATATAATACTATATACTATACTATATTATTACTATTTGACGATTTTTTTTTTATCGTCATCGAATAAACCGTTTTTTTCTCATTGCTTTTATAAACGTGACACTCGCAATAATAATAATATATATAAATATACGCCCTTTAATGATATATTCTATTCTTCAATTTGACTAATCCTCTCGACACCGTTGCGCTGCAGCGTGTCTTTTGTTTGTTTAATAAACACGTGCGAAAAATACGACGAAAAGAGTGTCGTCGCAGTCTAACGAGATGAGGTGGAGGTCCCGCACACAGTGACGGCGGCCGCCGTCATGCTAATTTGTTGAAGGGGTTGTGATATAGGATCAACAACAGCAGCAGCAGCAGTAACAGCAACATCACATCATCGAAATCCGATTCGGAGGCGCGGTGAAACAATAATAACCCGAGAAACGGCCTCGAGGCTAGAGGGTAGTTCGTCTGCTGTGGTGGTGGTGCATTTTAGGCGGGCGAACGGCGGTGGAAGATTTTAAACTTTTGCCCGTTACGCAGAAGGGTCGAATAAGTAATAAGTATAAGATTTCTGGAGCGAAACGCCGCGGCATCGTCTTCTACCCGCTTCTCAGTCACCGCCCGCCGTCCCTCCGCCCATCATCGGTAGGTACTATACGGTAATACGGCGTGTGTTGCCAAAACCCTTTGGGGGCTTTGCCGTTTTGAGTTATGATTATTAATACACACGTATCCTGTGTGTGCAACGCGCAAAACTCCTTACGATTATAATATTAAACTCCAACGTTCCGGACCCGGGACCATGTTAATTGAAACGAAATCTCAGATTCGTCGGCGGCCGGTCGAGTGTGGCATAGCAAGGGTGGATGTACAAGAACGAGTGAGAAGGAGGAACAGAGAGAGAGGGTGAGGAAGTAATAAAGAAAGAGAGAGACAGACAGAGAGAGAGTCGGAAAGGATTTAATATTAAATTAATCGACATAGACATACGCACTGAGGTAGTGGTGAAGGTGGGTATGAGTGCATATATATTATACATGTATATGTTATAATGTGTTTACGGAAAGTTTATGCGTAGTCTGTTTGTATGTGTTTATGTGTGTGTATTCGCAGATGATCGAAAATCCGACCGGACGGATTCCGGAATCAGCGGGCGTGTAGGTATATATAGAATTATATTATATATCTGCCTGTAGTGGTAGTGTGCTGTTAGATCGGTAGAGGTACAATAATTAGGCCTGCCGTGATTATTATCGAATAATCATGCCGGAGGCGATAAAACAATGTTTCGCAATTCATTAACTCTAACAGCAGCGTAGTACGTCCGCCGTCACAGCCGCAATGATTTATATTAAATAATATTAATCGCATATATGTGTGTTTGGTGAATATAACCTGATATTGCATACTCACACAATTTATATACGCAGCTACAACACTCGACGTATAAAATAATAATAATATTAAATACGTTATAATGTACGCTACGCCCTTTGCACTATTTAATTTTCCATTGGCGATATACGCGTGCAATAAAACAATATGGTATGATAATAAATTGCTATAGTGTAGGTATTAAATTTACAAATACATATTGCAATTTAGTTATGTCTCGTTTACAGAATAATTTCTAGACTCCTTTGGCAACCGGAGAGATTAGTTCGAGTGCGAGTTTATCAATATTCAGAAATAATTTGATCACTTAATATTCACACGCATATCTATTATTACATTCAATAAAAGCTTACGCTATTATACCTACATTTTACTCACCGGTTGAAAATTAAAATATTTGAAAAAATGTTATTATTAATATCAATAATATTTAGTTACAATATTTTGGACTCCGATATGTCGGTGTATAATGTATATTGTATAAACATATTTTCAGAACGTCAATTGAAAGAATTTTATTTATCTAAAGACTAAAGTAGTTAGGAAAGAGTTAAATAAATAATTTGTGTAATAGAATAATATGAGAAGGTCCAAACGAAAATATTCATTCGTAGACATCTATAATATGAAAAAAAAAAAATGTTTACATTTCTTGATTATTTCTCCGAGAGTCGATCGGTGGGCACATTATCTGATCGAACGTCATGTCATAAACTCGTAATTTTAGAACAGAATACAGTACCTAATTAGAATTACTTTCAATGTCATTCTGAACGATTTGTAAGTGACGTCCAGATTTTTAATGGGAAAGTTTCGTACGCCCCTGAGCACATTCCTTTGAGACTACTCGTAAAACCGAATTTGTATACATTTAAAACAAGATTATTAATTTCTTTTCCGAGGGTTAAAAGTTCAAAGCGAGAAAGAGGGAGTTAATTATTAAAACGGATTCGGTACGGAGGGAATTAAAACGCGAAACGAAACTGAATTTTTGGTTTTGACAGTATAAAAGGCAATCGACAGCGTTGGCGGCGTCGACGGAGGCAGTATAACAGCAGCAGACTTTTTGCAAAAGCCCGAGTACGATTATTATTATTTTTACCTCTGAAATCGAACCCGACTAAGAACGTTTGTATAATATAATATAATATCGTAAAACTCCAAACACGTTTCGAGTATAACGTTATATAGAGGTAGGTAAAACGATATTTTATCACTGTATATAATCATTATGTTATTATTCGTCTTGACAAACGTGTGCATATAATAATAACAATAATAATGTATATTATAACATTATTACGTATGTATATATGTATAATATACACATTATAATATTATACAATACGCGTTTTCGACGATCGCCCACCCGGCGATCCATTATTATAAGTTGTATTTTTTTTCCAATATATAGAGCGTATATATTTTATACTCACAAATATATAATACAGATAGATTTGTGTCGACCGATAACATATTTCGATCGGAATGACACGAGCGTTTACAATATACTAACACATAGACCGGAGTGAGTGCCTTGTAATTAGCAGCTGGCGGCGGACAAGGACTAGCCATACACACACACCCACTTTGAAAAAATAAAAAAAGGCGTTTCGACTAAATCAAAAACGGTTTTTATACATACGTATATTAACATATATGTATATATAGAATATTGTTCCTCTACAATAGTAACAGCAATAATAACCATAATAAAAACTCGTGACAGTGACATGCGGCACAAGTCGCGCAACGTCGTCGTCGTCGGCTGCTGCTGCTGCTGCTGCTGCTGCACGTAATGCCCGGACAGAGCAGAGATCGGTAGTGGCCGATAGCTTTGTGTGCGCGGCGGCACCCTGCACGCTGCTGCCACTGCTGCCCACGCGCAATCGTATTAAATATTAATAGTAATACTATTATCGTATTCCGAATGGTAATTGATTCGGCGGCGGGCACCACCTGTACACGTCACGACGAGATGTTTTAGTGCGACCGGTCGGCTCTGACTTTCCTCTGCGGGATGGTATAAATCGTCGCGTGCGCGTTGGTGCGCGCGGAATGCTGTTCGAGTTTACCGATTGCGCCAAACACGACCTTATCGCAAACCGATAATTATTTCGATCAATAATTTTCAGCGTCGATAGACCAACTAAATTGTGTACGGTAATGGACCGTTACAATTTTGTAGATATATTCATATATTATAAAATATTTATGGTACGACTTAAGTACTACACTTCTCACAATTCCATAAAAGTATGCACTCTTTATACTATCATTTATGTATTAATTAATTTATTATATTGACTATTGAGTATTGTGTAACTAACCGATTACGTGTAGATAAATAGTTTTTTGTATTTTAAATCAAAGGCCAACCGAACGCCGTCGAAAGAGTCGTGAGTGACACAAATGAAACGATTTCTTCTTCCTCACATCTGCAACGTCGCAACGCCCGTGATACGATATCATAATCCTCGGGGCTAAACGAGAAAACCTCGTTGCTGCATCCCTGCAGAGGGTCACGCCGCGACGCGATTAACGCGGTCCATTAGATTGAATAATGACGTCCCGTCCGGCAGGCGTATAATCTCGGTCGGAGGCTGCGGAGATTACGCGCTGTCGCGACCGCAAAACCCGCGTATTTGTTCAGACAGGCGGCGGCCTTTGGATTTGCGTGATGCACACACACGACGAATGTATATAATAATGTACTATAGGTGAATTCGTTGTTATCGTCGTCTCGTGGAGGAGGTGCCAAGACGAAAGTTATATATTCCCGCTGTTCGTTGTATATAATATAAAATCTTATCAAAATACGCGTCGTTGAAAGAATTTTTTTTCATTCCCACGACGAGTTCCGTGGTTCGTCTGGTTGGTTATGTGTACGGTTACATATCGCGTGTAAGCATAATATTATAATATTTCAACTCAAAATACCATATCATTTCAACGTCGTGGTGTATATGTTTATCATTACTATTATTATTTTTTTATTATTGTTCTTGTTGTTAGAGGCCATGTATTATGCAACGTTACACGCTGGCGTCAATGATAATTAGTTTTCGCATATATTGGACGATAACTGTCAGGACAATATCGTATTTTAAGGTTCCATACTGACTTTTGTCGCAGCCGTAGTCTGCACGAGGTCCGAATAAACACCGTTCTCCAACGCGGATGTATAAATAAAACACATATAAATGTACACGTTTTGCTGGTAGTATGTCCTTATAAACACAAGGATAGAAAGCAAATTACACCCTACCTGTGATTTACAATACACTCATGCACAGGGACTGCAACTAATTCAAAGGCGACTCGGGAAAAAGTGAGTTCGGAATTTATTTCGAACGATAAATTTATACTCGAAACCAATATAAAACCTGTCCACCGAAGATTATTTAAACGACACTTGACGTATAGTCTTATGAAATGTTTTGTTTTCAGTTTACTTGATTTCAAAGTAAAATCATTATTTAGAATATATTTGTTTTCGAATTGTTTTACTTTATAAGGGCTGCGTATATAAATATGGTAAGATATTTTATTTTATATATTTTACACTTTGACCGCCCTGTCAGTCTGTATAATATAATCGTATTCTTCGTTTATGTATGTGCGTGTGCTTGTATCAGAAAGTTACCAACTGGTAATATATCAACTGGCTATCAAAAGCAGCGTAAAAAGGACATATCCCCGCGGCAAAAAGTTAGGAAAGTGAATTTATGATTCCGAAAATGTGTCCTGTGGGGGTGGTGTTTTTTCATACACACTCGGCCGATACGGTCGGTGACAAATGAATCCATCTTGTCCGCGTTTTCGGGGTCAGGTCGAGAAAAACGAGTTTTCAATTGAAATCCAATATTTTTTTCGTCCACCGCTGTCACCCCCGCGACCCAAACTTTGTCTACAGATAAGGGAGAAAACCGATACCACGATGACGGATATTAACTTCAACGCTGCCGTACGATGTTCGGTTTACTGAAATGCGACAATATGACTTCTTTTTTTTTACGTGACGGCCATCAACGAATTCGCAGTAGATAACTGTTAGATAATAACTGTAGTATAACGACGATGATAGCGCAGAAATAAATTCCCCTTGCGCCACGACTATATATAATATAATAATATAGTGGTTATTTATTTTTTAAGAAAAATTCCAGCAGAGGAAGAGAACTTCGGTCGGTCGTGGCGAAGAGCCGGTCATAATATTATACTACTCCGGATCGTATAAACGACAAAAGAAATTTTGTTCGCGTAATCCCACGCGCTTTATCTGCAGAGCCGAGATATTATTGTATATTTAATACGAAGAGGATAAGTATTTGTAAAGAATATTATTAATAAAAATACGGATGGAGAGGATTTGTCGGGACATTAATATTTCGATATTGAAATTTTTCTTTATTTTATTCCTATTATAAAACTCTCCCTCGCCGATCTCACCGTCCGATGCGATGCGATGCTATCCCTGCAGCCGGACTGATGTTATAGCAGTCGGTTGGTGGTCGTCCGCGCGTATTGTGTTGTAGGTATATCGATTATTTTGTGAGCATAAAATATTATCGTGTCGTATAGGTATAGTACTGCGTGATGGTGTGGGTGGAGGGTTGCTAGATTCGAACACGACCTACACACATCATGTACTTAGGTACGTGTAATTTAATATTATGTATATACATTATACATATCAGTACATACAATTATATATATATAATTATAAATTACTATTGTAACAGTACGCATATACAAACATATCACAGTAATGTTATTAACATTATCGTATATATATATATATATTACAATATAGACACGTGTCGATGATCCCCGGAAGGGATGGCATTTGATCGCGGCCAGAGGTTTTGTAGAAACAATGGACATTCGGACGGACGCGCACACATGCATAGATATTTATATATAATATTATATATATGTGTTCCGTACAAAAGCGGAACAGAAGCGGGTGTAGTGGGGAAACAACGATATTAGATTAAAACACTGGACCGATAATACTCTGCACAGCGGCGGTGGTGGCTGTATGATGACGGCCCGTGATGAGCCCGCCACTATATTATTATAATAATAATAATATGTATAATGTGTATATATAGACTGGTGCTACTGCCGCCACCTCTGTGATATCTAGATTTGTGGGCATTATTGTGTGCGGAGGTTTTGCTAATTATTACGCGGCCGATGTGTGTGTGTGTACTGGACCAGCTTTACCAAAAACGTCTGCGTGTGTGTTACTATTGTTATTGTTATTGTTATTCCTTCGGAACAATGGACCCGAAATCCCGGCCACCCAAAAACAATACGAAAAGCCGCACTACTATATAGTCGTTAATGCCGCGTAATTAACCGCGATATAATCCCATCACCACCGCCACTACTGATTAGTATTATTATTATCGTTGCACCTATATAAATATGATATGCGAGTTTACACATCACGCCGTCTCTATGGACGCGTATTCTATATGCCGCTGTGTATGTTTTGATCGACAAAAATATAATATTATAGACGCACTATACCTACTATCGCCGTGTGTCTGGGATAACGTATTACGAGTATGTATTATAGTGATGCCGCCGTGAACCGTTAACCGTATATGTACATATTATATCGATTAAACGATATGGCGTTTCAATAACCCGTCGAATGTTGGCAGCCGATTTAAAATTTTAATTTACCGTACGCGTCCCTGATAAAAATTACCGTCCGTTAAATGCATCAGTCGGTATTCCGGATTATTTGGACTTAACGCTACACGAACGTATTCGTACAATGAGGTATAATTCCGAACACAATTTAATAACATAATATTATTATCATATTTCCGGAAAACCGCTGTTTTTATAATAATATAGGTACGATTGTCAATTTTTTTTTTTTTTTTTTTTTAAAGCTCGGAATTGAAAACAATATGGCAATCCACAGGACCAATCAAGTTGACTTCAAACGCCGAGATTTAACCAAAATCCATTTATAATACGACGATTCGCTACGATCTATATTATATATTATAGCTGCAGTGCACACTGCAACGGTTATCCGCCACAGTGGAGGGGAAACCGGTGTGTCATTTTGCCTTTAAAGCTTATCGTTATTGACAAAGTTTTTTTCTTCGCGTAACGATTGCGTTGGGTTTTTTACTCCGGCAGAATGTGCTTTTTTTAACCCACCAGAGTGTTGTTTGTGAGAAATTCGAATAAAAATGTAATTTAATGTTTGACGTTTTAGCGACATTGTTTCCCGGTTCTCCTCGTTCTCCCGTCATTCCCAACCCTCGACCACCGAACACACCTTATACACACAACCGCCGGCGCACGACAACACTATAAAAATTTTGCGTCGTTAGTGTACGTCGTTTACCATCGTTGCCGCCGCCCTCCCACGCGTAAAGAGAAATTGGCGTAATGGAAGTCGCATCTGGCAACCCCTTAAGACACACCGCACACGCATACACACAGAGCAAGAAGTGTCGTCGTGTACATCATAAAGAAATGACTACCACGGCGATGAGGGGTGTGAACGAAAAATAAAAAAATCGTTCGTTCAATTCTCGTATATTATTCGATTCTCGAGGCTCTTCTCTCATTATGGTACCGCGCACTATGTACGAAGGAGTGGCGGGTGGGCGTGTGAGACGTGAAAGTCGTTTTTCATATATATATTATTATTTTTTTTCCCCGTTTTTCTCCTACGACGTGACTACTCGCCCCGTCCGCGTGACTCGTGATGGAAGATTTTCCGCGTTGTCGTTTTTTATTTGTTTCACGTTTGCCAGCGCGCGCGCCGTACTGTTATTAAACGTTTCGAGAATATGTTTCGGCAAGTTATAATACGAACGGGCGCGGACAGCGGCAGATCGAAAACGTCATCCATCAATTCCGCCTCCGCTAAGAACCACCACTGTGTCGGCCGACGGATGGTAGGGAAGTGAAAAACGTGTGCATTACAGCAACACGAGAATGGCGGTGTGTTATTATTATCATTATTATTACTATTTCACTGCTTGTATATTATGTACGTATTAATATGTTATGCAGCTCAAAGAAAATGTTTAAACAAAGACGATATTGTACGGTATGAGGTGGTATAATAACAATTATTGCGATAAACGTACTTATATTTTCTCTGCGTGGTCTGCAAGACCCTATTTATGAATATTATACGCGCGACGGCGATGACTATTATAGGTCTCGGCGGCGGCTCATTGGGCGTGTTTAGAGATGCCTTAAAAAAAAAACCCATAGAGAAAACTAAAACGGAAAAAAACAAGAAAAAAAGTTAATAACTTCTTTTGCATAAATATTTAACGTAAAAATGACTGCGGCGTTCATATAATAGGTCTTCCCCATGCCCGCGTATAATCTCCGGAGACGTGTAAAACGTTTCTTTTCGCACTCCCCGGACACGACGACGCATATATACTATACACGTATATACATTAATACGTGTATATATTTTTTATCCACCCTTCGTTATTTCACCATCGTCCCTTATTTATGTGTGTTTGTGTGCGCGTGTATGTGTGCGTGTCTGTGTGTGCGTGTGTATCCATTGCGCGCCAAAAGAAAATTGTTATAAATGATACGCGACGACCGGAGAAACTCTGCAGGCTGCTACCGCCACCACCACCGGATATAAATTAGATCAGAACGGTCCCGGAGATGGGCGCCGCGAACAAAAATAATAACCCAGAAAATATATACGATATTTTATATATATATACGTTTATATAATGTATATATAAATACGGTACGAGAAAAAATACAAGAAAAGTTTTAGCGCTAAATTCAATTTAAGCACCCGCGCTCTCTCCCGGTCGTCGTTTTCTGCTCTCGGCCTGTGTCTTTGTGTGTACACCCATATAATAACGCGAGGAGATATCATATACGTATACCTTTGTGTCGTCGTCACCGCCACTGCCGTCGAGTACAAATAACACAACTTTCGTGCGTTTCATTGAAATTTACGACCTCCGTCTTATTACTACTGCCGACAACACGACTACCGAGCAGCGTAGACAATGAGAAATTTTCAAGTGCCGCCACTGCATCGCACGAGGTGCAAACAATAATAACAAATCATTATCATCATTATATTATACGAAATAATATTTATGTCGCATGTCATATAGATTTACTCCTGCGTGCCGCGTGGTACTCACAGAGTCACAGATCACCAGCCTACTGAGATATGTACAACAGTTATTATTATCGTAGGAGACTTCACTGAGCGTTATGGTACCCATCGTTCCAAAAAAAATGTAAAAATCTTACTAGCCATTGCCAGTTGGAGATGGTTCGTCGAGTTCATACATTATTATTTTATAATAATTCAGATGACGTTTAAAATGAATGACTTTTTATTCGTTATTAATTATTATTAAAACATCTACATAAAAAACTTAAAGTAATTTTTTTAATTTACCCCCTTCGGGCTTTAGGCAATTGTAACTTTTAACTAACCGAGTAAGATTTATTTGTATTAAAGCACCACTTATTCGTTTTTCGGAACATATTTGGAACCTCAAAAATCTAAATAATTTAAAAACGTTTATTATCGTGTATTTCATTAAATTCTAAATTAATAATATGTTTGATCTAGATTCGTTTGTCGTCCCTGACATGGATAATTAAAAAAAAAAGTTGTCGGTGTATATTAGCAACGTGTTTTACGTTTGTAGTTTAAATTAAATTATATCATTTTAAGAGATCTGCTAGTTTTTAAATCGGAATAACCGCGACCGATATAAGTAATAGGCAACGGTGCAGGCGGCGCCGTGTATAATGCGTATATTATTATGATAAAGACAACAGTCGTGTTCGAGTCGTAAATTTCATATAGCTAAACACATCACCGTTATCATTTCTCTATTTTATGCGCATATGTAGGTAGGCACTGTATTAGTGCAACGTCCTGATGACCCTATACTTGCCTGTATATTATATTTATATATTATACGTTTGTCCGGAGTACCGATGCGATATGGTAGTAATATTATTATTACGACGCGGTAAAAGTAAAAAAATTAATAGAAAAATAACAATAATTATCGTCGTTCTCGAGATGATGATCTTGCTCCACGCGAGTACAGAATATATATTATTATTATTATTATTATTATTACTATTATAATATTGTGTATCATTGGGTCGTATATTATTGAACAAAACATAATTTCCGCCGCCGCCGCCGCCTCCTCCTCTATCGAACGATCGTGTGCGTCGGTTATACAGCAAATATATTACATTATATTATTATATATTATACATATATGCATATTGCAGAAAACGGTATATATACACGTATATTATATACGAGTCGTTATTTTAATAGTGCGACGCGCCGGGCGGGAAGGCGTCGTGGATATAAACAATAATGATATTAAATACTACAGCACGAGCAGTGTGCGATTATTATTATTATTCTCTTACCTTTCTAGTTGTTTCATGAAGCCGGCATACGCTTTTTCCCATATACCCGAACTGTAAACGAGAAAAAAAAACATATTAAAAACGCAGTGATAAACAATTAAAATATAAACCACTGTGTCATTACGTGTGTATATTACAATAATTTATAAACTGTACTTTGTATAATATTTGTTTTGTATATTATTTATACAGTTGGTTCTATTATAAACTCAATTTCGCTCTCAGATATTAATCAACAAATGAATAGTAAAATTATTATGTAATAATATGTAGTATTATTCTAATTTTAATTTTTTTATTCTTTTTAATTGTATTCAAAACTTGATACGAATTAATTCATTTTTTATAAATATATAATATTTTAGAGACGTTAATACACTATATACATTTGTTTCAGCTGTTTTAAGAAATGTAATTAATTTTTAATTTAGTTTCTAAGTCTCAAAGAGGTATACTATTATGAAAATATCAATATTAATGTCGAGTTTGATTTAAAAGTGTATTTTACTGGTTTATTAATTATAATTATTAAACTTGTTTTAATATACTCAATTTGAATTTTCTTTTCTTTTTGTAAATAAATCGTAAAATTAAGATTAATGCTTTTTTTGAGAAAATTATAAAATGTGATATTTAAATAGTAACAAATTATTTCAAGAAAACGCGTTTTTATTAATGGTTAACCATATAAAAACCACGAATTGAAAACTAATCATGAGCAATAAGAAGGAGAAGTATCGACATAAATTTACAACAACTGTTTTGTTTTATGCACCCTATTTTTACATCTTATGATACTTATGTATCTACTCGATATTAGCCTTTACAGTAAGTACAAAGTACAAGATCTCGTCAAACTCGTTTTAAACTTACAAAATGAAATAATTTTAATAGCAATAATATGGGATTGACTTTAAGTGTCATTTTCTTTGCCACATATAAATAAAAATTGAATGAGCAATGGTCACGCGGTTTCCGGTCGTTGAAATTATTTCGGGGGGTTGTTTAGTGGGCGGTGGTCAGGGTAACCAGCAGACACTCACCTGGCCAACGCTTCCATGGAGAGTCCTTGGCTCTTAAGTAGCTGTGCGTCTGGACGGGGCAACGCGGGGTGCGACAGACCAGCTGGGTTCATGATAGCGTGCGCGGCTGCCGGATGATGGTGGTGGTGGTTGAACTGCTGCATGTACTGCATGTGTCCGAGATGCGTGGGTGGGTGATTGTATCCGTTTGCAAGCAGCGGCGATTTTTCCATGCGGGGCGAATCTGCAAAAGTACATTCATACATTAAAATGTTATTACTCTGTCACGTAGAATATACATAGTAGGTAAGTAGGTGTAATAAAATATAATAATTGTTTGTATTAACTAGAATACATCATTGCCGCGAGTTCGGTGTTCGTGGCGGCCGGAGGGCGATCGGGACTAGAAAACCACCCTTAAGCTTATTTTGTTTACGGTTTTAAACTGTTTATAATATAAAAATGGTGTTACTAAGACTCGACATTTTCAAGTAGAAAAACTGGGAATAATATACAAAAATGAGATTTCATATGGGCAGCCCTTACAAACAAAGTTCCTAATACATTGTTTGACTCCATACAGAACTAGTAGAGAGAAAACTACCAGTAATATACTAATAATAATAATACAAGTAAAATATTATGCATTTATGTCAATATATACATATAATAGTTATCGGTCCGAAGACAAGGGATCTGCGGGTTCACCCGAGTGTTGTAACTTATTAAGTTTAAACACACTACGTGACCGCTCGGTCAAAAACCGTTCAGAACAAAACACAACAAAAATATTGTATAAGTACACATATAATTATTGAAACGGACTTACTGGTCGCCACTTATAATTATTAATGGACATTCCTAATGGCATTCGGTCAGAGTACCTATGCATACAGAACTCGTTACGTATAGTCTCTGCGGCGTGTGTGAGTGTGTGACTGATGGGTTTTGTCTTTACGGACCGACGTATAGAATACATAAGATACGCACGCGCTAGTACCCGAAATATATAATAATAATAAATAAACAACTGGCAAACGGTAATAATGATTATTGGTCTCACAATGTGTACCTATATAATAATAATAATATTTTGTTATAGATGTTGATTGGCCTTTCTCAGCGGGGTCCCTCGTCGGCCGGCTCTCTCTTAATAATATACACACACACGCACACATTCAATTACCCGCAGGACTTTGACTAATAAGACTCGGCTTTTCGCCGAAGCTACTTGAACGACGACGACGACGCCGACACACGACGATTGCGCTCGTGATTTATACGCTCGCGCCGGCGACTGTTTCTCGTCGACATAATAACCGCCGCTATTTGTCATATTATATTATTACTACTATTACCGTTCTGCTTTGTATATATTTACAAATCTTGTTTGTACACGCGCGTGTCGATCGTCTGCTGCAGTTTATTTTAATGTACTTATACATTATATATACACAATATTATTTTATGTATACAGATGTACGGTAGGTACAGTCTGTAGTAGTGTGTATCTCTAAACATGCATACAACAATATATAATATAGTTGCAGTGCACCGCACCCGCTTCAGTTAATCGCTTTCACCGATGAGAATATTATTGTTATTATTATTACGTAACGACATGTTCACGCGCCAGTCAGTATTTACCCGGTTACCCTTTTGTATGGAATACTATAACCACGCGATGGTCTGCCACGCAAATAATTTAATGTACAGTATTATATCGTTGTAGTTTCGTCAGAGACAGAATTTAAAAATAAACCATACTGTGTGATATTTTTTATTATAAAACGTACGCGTGACTGCTACTGATACTATGGTCTTATAATATCATAATATAGTGTATAAAGTGTGGACGACGGATAACTGATACATGAAATTTAACTTTGCGCTATATATACTTTAATGTACATTAAAGTCCTTCGTGGATCAATGCGTCTTAGTTATTATATTCTCGATTCACAATCACGAAGTCGCAAAACTTTTAAAATGCTTTTACGGCTGGTAAAATCCTGTATAAAATAAAATATTCATTTAATTTCTTACCTCATATAGAAGTTTGGCATTTTTTCCATTTAATTTTATTATTAAATCTCACTTCCGATACCGGAAAATGTTAATTCGATTTGAGTTATAGTCCTGCTTAGTGCTTATGTATATACACGTGTGTACGGTAAAAAAATTATTAAACGAGTCCCTCGGTGTCTTTGTTATCGTATAAAGACAACATGTAAATTGGATAACGCTATTTTCCATTAAAAAGTGTTTTCATTTCGGAACAATTTCCATTAATAAAACGGTAAATGTACCAAATACCTCTATACATATATAAAAAAAAAGGAAGAAGACGAGTCGTTGAAAATACAGATGCTACGCATTTCGCTTGTGCATGTATAATCTACCGCTCACCGTTGTAACACGGAGTAGGAATATATAATGTAATAATTGATTATCGTAAAAACAAACGACAGATTATACGCGACGTATAATTTATCAAAAGCTCGAGATAGAGAGAGAGAGAGGAACCAGTATATGCTATTTTTGGACGAAGTTTGGCGAAGAGATGGATGAATGATATGGCGGTGAATGGTTGGGAGGAAAAGGGCGTATAAAGTATGTATATATATATAATGTATATGATTATATATGTATATTGTATATATCGCTGTGTCAGTGGGTGGTATACGGAAACTCGGGTCACGGTGGCTATTTGAAGTGTGAAAACCTTTTCGGACGGTAATTATAATTCGGTGGCGACGGTACAGTACTGACGACGTAGATATAGAGGCAAAAAAAAGAAAACAAAAAAGACTTTAGGTTTAAATTAGCCGTTTTGGGTGCCGGTGCTAATGATAAAGCACGGGGGTGGCTACAGTGTGAAGCGGCCATACCCGGGTGCAATCCATCATCATCGCCGGAGTCGTCGTCGCAGTCGCAGTCTCCGCCACCACCGAAGGGGGAGGTAGTGACCCGCGGGGACGGGATGGAAATTAAGACCGGGTGAGTGCGCGCGTGCGAGTGTGTGTTTGTTTGTCTTGGAACCGAAAAGAAACAATATATGCTAAAATTAAAATCCTTCCCGCCACGGGTTTCGGAATATATATAACAATAAAAAAATATAACCACGTACACAATATACTTACGCAGGGACCGACATGTACGCGCGCGCGCGTGTGTGCACACTGCTGACAGTCGAAGAGAGTGAGAGAACGGACTCGCGCACGCGGGATGATTGATTACACTCTATATAGCTCTGTGCTTGTATATAACCGTTTCTTGGCTTTAAGTGACGGTGGCAGTACTGCAGGGATCCCTTTATGCACACACACACACATATATATATACTCGTACGATATATATTGTATAATATATTATGTATACATTTCGACTCGTTTAAATTGAAATTAATTTGCACTCTCTTTTTCTGCACACCACGCCGCTGTAGCAGCAGCCACCGTCGAATATTAGCATACGATATATACCATCGGGAGAGAAAAAAATCGTCCCGAGGTCAGGGGAAGTTTATATTTTTTTTACCTCCCCACTCTATCACCACGTCGCCGTTACGCGGTTATGGGCCAGGAAGACGACAACGACTGACAGTGAATCATGACTAGCCGATGAGTAGCATCTGCGATTGAAACGTAAAAACGAAGGTTCAATTTCACAGATGAAAGCTCCGCGTCTTTTTATGCACGGGTAAACGATGATTTATACACTAGCCCGTCTCGTCTGAAAGGGTTTTTGTGGTTTTTATATTTTATTTATTATTATTATTATTATGAATTTTTTTTTACGAAATCGCTACAAAATACCTATATTATTATACGCTCCTGTAAGTCACACAAAAACGTAAGTTGCAGTGACAATAATAAATTTCAAAAAATTTTTTTATCTAACACGATACGTATTTTAGGTACTGTTTTTCGGCATACAAAACGTCCACTTTTGCTTACTTCATATTATAAACTTATAACTAAACAGTCACCAACGCGAGTGTATATAATAAACCGAACATTAAAATAAAATGACATACACCTATATATATATAATTTTCTCGACACTAGTGAAATATTATTTATTGTAATAAACGGTAAACCGTTATTATAACTTATAAGTATGAGCTCTCCATCTTACGGCCACCTGCCTGACGTACCTAAATGTATATACTTGTATTGTATGGTACTTCGAGCATCACGTATTTATAGATAGGTACTCGTGTACCTATATATAATATATGAACTGTTATAGTAATGCTAGTACCTATCCCTTATAATCCGCGGACAAACGATCTACCGACTATATACTGCACTACAGAGATCCACTATATTCCTCACACCCGCGGTGTATTGTATATACATATAACAGTGCTCGTTATACACGCCGAGTAAATACTCGTATATATCATAAACAGAATGTCTTCGGTCCATAGTTTCTGCTCGAAATCACACAAACATATATAATATATCTGTGTAATATGTGTATAATATATATATATATTTGTTATAATATAATGTATGTATTATTACTACGTCTGTACGCCACGATGAAACTATAATCCAGCAACAGTATATAATGAATAACAATAATATATATAGATCGACCCGACATTCAAACACAAACGATGTAAACTGAGCGAATCCCACTGGGAAAAAGATCTGAACGGATTTTTATTATTATTTTTTTTTAAGTTGTTATTTATTGTCTTTGGCGATTGCCTGTAAAAAATTTTCGAAGTTTCGCACGGTCGTCGTCGACTCTTCACACCGCAGCCGTGCGCGTGTCGCATCGATCAAATGCATAATTAAAAAAAACGAGCCACATCAAAAGACCAAATACACACCGCGTCACTTCCGAAACGAACCGTTCGATCATTTCGAATTTCACGGAGAGGTTCGCGCCGCCTTGAGAGGCAGAAGGGGCATTTTTGACAAATGCGGTCCGGGGATTAAGCATAAAATATTCAACGGCACGGACGATGACGACGACACGCCGCCACCTAACAACGAAACCATATAATATGCATATATATATATATATACCGACTCAGCGCGTTTTCCGGAACTGCTGTTGTATATTGTAACAGCGGCAGCAAGAAAAGCCCTGTGTGCAATAATAATAATAATCACGATAATAATAAAGTAATAGTAATAAACGTTACGAGGATGGTCGGAGGATACCGCAGCCTCATCTGCAGGGTCGCGGGGTACATACGATGGTGAGGAGCTGTTTATCGCTTAGTCGTCATCTACGCGTGATGATGGATGACGGATTTTCTGCGCATAAAATAAATATACCGTGGCAGCGAAGATCGCACGCAGTGGTGTTTGATCATCGTCCGGTGGTTTTCCAGGACACGTCGTGTAATATATATACACCACGAGATATTCTCGACGAGTTTTCATCGTTTTTACTCGAAGTATATTTGTGTATTTGTGTTACCGCGAAATTGCACGCGGTGTCCTGCAGGAATGTCTGGTCGCACCAAACGGTGCTAAAAGCTGGGGCAGACCACACTATAGGTTAAATTGTTATAGTGGTTTCGACAGAATTCAGAGAAAATGTACTACGTTGTTTAGTCGATTTGATTAAAACGATCTAATTTTGGTTCTAACTCTCTCCACGCATCGCACTTACAAAAATATCGGAGATATAGCTTTATTTTGACCGAATTATCACTGATATAAGATTATATTTTGCACAAACAATATCTTAATACTTCAGATGAATATATTCTATTCGGTGTTGATGGTGAGCCATATCAAGTCGCAAGTGACGGTGACAAACCGACGGAAAGAAAAAAAAGAGCGTGAATACGAGAGCGTGCGTGGCGCATAAATCATCATCATAAGTTTCTATAATTAAATATTTATTTAAGTCACCACAACAATGCGGCGTACTCTCAAAAAAACAAAAGGAGATAGCAATCGCTATAAAACGGTTACTTTATCATAATATGGATATATATTATATATACAATCACGTGGCGATGGCGGTACTTGTCTTCTTTCTTTCTGTGTTATGTGTAATAGGTACTGTATTATATTATATTCATATTCGACCGCCGAAGATTAACAGCGAGCGTGCCGCACACGTGAAAGGCCCCCCCGAGACGGATACAATAAGCAGCTTCGGGGACCACCGCGGCGGGTTCGGGTTTTTTCTGGTCGGAACCCCGTGGAAATATACCACCGCGGTCGCGGTCGTCGGCGGGTGAATTACACACACAAGACAACAACAATAATAATAATATCATTAATTGAACAAACATAATATCAGTTTCATTATTATTATTATCATCATTTCTTCGTGTGTATGTATACACACACACACACATGCACACACACTGGTAGACCACCTCGCCGGGCTGTCTGACGAGTAATATACATAATGTGTTATATACATATAATAATAATATGTGCTTTATACCGACGGCGATATTATGACGAATCGAACCGTGTTGATGACACGCGGAGTTGAGCAATCAAATTACTGCGTTAGATGATGCGCCGACGACGGATGTAGCGATTTTAAACGGTCGGTTATGTTTAAATCGAATTTTTAATAATATTATAATTACACACGATCGAGGTGTGTAATTGGAGCTAACCGAATAAACAGGTTATATATATAATATACACTACAGATCGACGGGCGGAGAAGTGATATATGATGTTTGAGGAAAAATAATTTTCGATTACTACCTTTCGGTTCGTATATGAAATATATTTTAATTGATGTTGATTGCGTGCAATATAGCACGAGGATTCTCCGATTTAAAACACATCGTAGTGTGCTCATATAATTTCGAAATCACTTGACGGCCTCGTCCGGACGACTTTATTATATTATATTATTATTTGTGTGTGTGTGTGTGTGTACATAATATTATATATTATATATACACATCATATATTCGTCGTGTACAATATATGATGTGTCGGCGGCGAAAGGAGGAAATAAAACATATTAATTTATGCTAAAAATCGGTGCCTGGATTAAATGTGTTATCGGGACCGACCGACCGTAAATATGACGGAGGAACTGGGTTACCGCGGTAATCATAACGCAGTAACTTATTCTGCTGTCTATATATTGTAGTACGACCGACTGCATGAACGAGTGTTGGTACGTATGTGTGTGTTACAAGTTAGGCCCGGTGGTTCTGTTGCCGGACAGCAGGCTCACAGAGTGGGAAATGAAGACGTCCGAGGTGCGTGCGTACCGTGTAATTATCAACAATTATAACAGCCCGCAGGGCGGAGATATCTAGCATTGCGAAAGAAGACATTTATGACGTGGGTCGTATAAATAGTATGCGTTTTCCGTTTCATTGTCCGCCGCCATGACTTATGTGTCATACCCATTCTTTACGAACGTAAATTATGCGTTTCGTGTAGTAACTTACTAATAATACATATATTATAAATGATGTATATCAGTGGTACGCGGCAAATGAAGAAAAAAGTATGTAATAATAATAATAATAATAATAAATATGAATAATTGTATATAATGTGTACCTACGATATTAACACGAGTATCAATGCTAAAATTATTCGAGAAGACCGTAATAATATACAAATATTATTATTGAGATGTTGGAGTGCTAAACTTAATATGTGATTGTATCTATACTACGTACATGACACGAACAAATCGGTAGTCAGAACTTCAAAAGACAAATACCTATATAATATATTGGTAGAAGAAAGGGTTCGATGCATTTTGAACATGATTAATTTATATTAAGAAGATCGAATCATAAAAACAAAATTTGGAAAAAGCTGGTTGTCACTTTTAAGCCTCTTAAACACCAAAAGAAAACGAGAATTTGGACCCAGAACCATACCTATACCTAGTATGCCTATGTCCTATATACAATATATATTATAATATTATTCTATATGAATTTTTAGAAAAAAAAGCGTTTATTTCTATACCTACATAACATATATATATATTTAAACTTAATCAGTAGAGGGTTTTCGTTTCCGTCGCGGAAAACGGTATTGGTGCAAAGGGCTCCTGCGGCTTAACCGATTACGGGAGCGTAACCCACGGGCAGGCAGAACGACGGCCGAATACGTGCTCTATCTCGCCCGAAATCCCAGCGCATGTTTAACTATTTAACTCGTTGACCGGTAAAACGATGGCAATTCATTATTCAAGCACGGCCTCTAGAATTCGTCCGTCGCGGGGTTGTAATGGGTGAGAGGGAGGTAGCTGGTACTACCGCGTACGTATTCCGGTCGGATATCAACCCCCACGGACGCGCATATTATTATTATCATTATAATTACTATTATCATTATTATTTTTATATACTATCTCCCGGTCCCAATGCGATAACGCACGCTATAAGTGGTTTTAAAACGAGAGATGACCGTCGCATTGTTTGTCTCATACCTATATATATAGTTATATGTAGCATAAGTTGACAGCATACGAGACTTAGTGAAACGCTTTTCATTACACTGCATGGATTTCATAGCATCACAAAGTATGTGAATTTTCTGAAAGTTCTAATTTCTGAAATTTATTTTCATTTCAGGTGTGCTTTTACACTGAAATTATATCATATATATAGTATATACTCGTAAGAAGAATCGTATTTCACGATTAACGGATTGAAAATATTTATATATGTATAATAAATGTAGTGCCATGAATGGTAGTCGTATATTAGTATATTAGATATATATATATAATATAATATATATTATATATATGGTGTTCACTGGGTGCGTGGCAATCGATGCCAACCAGACGGAGAATTATGTATATATAGCAACGATATTGCATGTTTAAATGGTTGAACTAACGGTCGTTAACTTCATTCTTATACCCGGGTAGCCGGTTTGATTTTAAAAATTAAATGTTTTCGGTTCATTTCTAAATTATAATAATATATATTTAATATAGAATCCCGATTGACGACCATATTGAATATATAATACATGCAAATTACGTAAAATCGATTATTCCCAAATATAGCTGTAACGTTTTTTCATCAGTTCCATCTAATCCAATGGTGTTGCTCGTCGGTGGATTATAATATTAAGATACAATTATAATAATATAAAAATTATAATATCGTGACAAAACAAATAAAATGTATACCGAAATATGATCGAAATAATACGTGGCTAAAATAGCATAGTGACCCTTCATCGGCACATGGACAAAAAAGGGGGTTGTTTGAGATTTTAGCGAAAGACAATATTTCATGTCTATACCGTTAATAACAATCGGTCGCAAAGCTCTCGCGCCGAGTGTACGTGTATGTGTGTGTATATAGTTTCAATATCTACCTTCTCACGCACACATACACACCCATACATAGGTACACATCATAACATGTACCTACTTACGGTAGTCGGCGACACAACGTTTTCGACTATTGCGTGACCATTGTGCGAAACACGCGAATATTAATACAAACTCTATGCCGCCGCCGCCACCGTTGCAATACGTTACATACAATAAACGTGTATATAATATATATAGGTGTACCTTGTACTGAGCACATTCACACAACCGGGCATACACGCACACACGCAGAATTCGTACTCACGCACAAGCGGGTGTAGTGAAAAGAATCTTTGGTTCAATTATATCCCGTGGGGTGGGGTTAGCGAAGTTTGTGCCTTCTCCTCCTCACCATTCGAGTGGTATAATATAGGTACTAACCGAGGTACGCATGTAGGTATAATAATATGATTATATTGTATTTTATAATATGTGTTTACAGTTTATCGAACAAACAAAATAAATAATATAGGTACTCGATGGCCAACACGCACATCTATACGCCGCGTGTCTGGTTTGCAAAAATCCGCGACGTGTACGGCTGACTATGTATATTATTGTACGCGCGTACAGCACTATATTAAAGCTGAAAAAAATATAAGACATACAAAAACCACCTCGAATAAAAACGGTTAACTCGATAATTACGGTTTTTAATTTATTTTTCGACGACGACGCCCATATGTCGTTGGTGCATATATTATTAATTTGTAATATTATTATATTATTTTGCGTGTATTCATTAATTTCCAGACGAATAAGACATTTCGTAAATACGTTTTGAACTTTGAACCTCGGGCGGGTTGGAGCGCGCGCGCTCGCCTAGAGGCCCGTGTGAAAAGGAGGAAACAAAAAAACGGCAACCAAGCGAGGCGACGGCTTGTTTTCATAAACGAATAAACGATTGTGTCGATTCACCACCGGGTGACGTCGCCGTCGATGACGACCGGCTATTACGGTTTATTAGAAAAATAAAAATAAATAATAAAAAATGAGTCGTCGTCGCGGCGGACCCTTCCGGACCAATTAAAAGTGAAAAAAAATAAAGTCGCAACAAAAGCCGGCCGTGTCGTCGCCCCCGCGATCGCCGTCCCGCAGGTGAAAACACTCGTCGATTTAACCCTTTTTTCACGTCGCCAATGTAAATAAAGTACGACGTTCGAAACAACGAACACACAAAACGTGTGCGCGCGCGCGTCTACCTGAAAAGGCTTTTCAAAGAAAAACACACACGCGGGCTACCTACCATATAATTTCTTGTATTTTTTGTTTTTATTTTTTTGTTCCATACATATTAGACAATAAACGCACACGCATAACACACGTCGCGGTGGGAACCGAACGGGTTTAATTGCACACACACACACACACACACACACTATCGCATTAATAACATTCGAATTAAAAATATATTACACAATACAATATATAGGTGGCCGTGCTGGTTTATAGTAAGTTTATATACATAATACGACCGCTGCAGCGGTTGTTTACATACGCGCGCGTGAGCGGAGGTCTTGAAGAGCTCGCCGGACGTCCCGCGGTATACCTCTACCTTCTGCACCGCAGGAGTGGGTTCCGATGGCCGTGGCTGAGGGATATTATTATATTATTGTACAATCGATACGGTTTGTTTAAATTAAAAATAATAATATATAACAACTATCGTAATGAGGGGAAATGAGGGGAATGTGTCATTCGGGGGTTATAACATATTATATATAATACGTATTAACTAAGAGAGAATGAAATAGTGAGACTATATTATAGAGTATATAAACATACGTGTGTGTCCAATTAACGATAACGAGCGAGAAGAACAACAAACGTTCGCATTGTCCGAACGGGACTACTGGCGCGCGTATACTTATGACTATCGGTGTGTGGACCACGTGGGGGGAGGGGCACTCTGTTGGCTACTGTAAATGCGCGTGCATGTGTACACACATAATAATAATATATATACTACCACTGCACCGCTACACGCAGTGCTTTGTCAATTGAACCGTAATATAATGGAATTAAACAATAATATTAATAAAAAAAAATAACCGTGCGGAATAAAAAACAACGCGACTGAATATTATTATATTATTCGGGTGACAGGAAACGCACTGTTGATACATTTTAAGTGCGTCTATCCTGTGTGTGTGAGAAAAAGGTCCCACTTTTGTTTTCTGTTTTCATTTTACGCACAACTCGTACGGCGTACACACGAGTACCGATATAAACTTATCATAACAATACTTTGTATATTATATATACACATATATATTGTTATAAATAATATAATATTGTTAATTATTATTGCTCGACGTGTTATTATATTATTATGGTATAGTCGTCATCGCTGATGGAAACGGCTCGACAGTGACAGGAAGCCGTCGTATGTACTCAGAATGGGTACTTGTAAATATTACTCGACGGCTAACGGCGGATAATTTTCAAAAGGGTGGCAATTTTAATTTCTACTTTAACGCGCCTTTTTAAAACTTTTCGCGGAAATCCGATGCTCAAAAGACAGTGTCCGATGTCTTTCGGCGCGCTGCACCGGTGACGGCCGCGGAACACAACGCTAACACGGTAGCACGGTGACAACGTTGGCGGCGGTGACGGCAACCGTGCTTAACGAACCGTACACCGTTCTTAACGAAAGAAAAAAAACTCTTAATTACATAACACCGAGAAAAATGTTGTGTTATTTTTTTTTTCATTCACTCGTTTTAAATTAAATTTGACGCTCCTCTCGCAAAACGATTGAAGAAGAGATCAAGGGTGTGAAACAGACGGACGCGTGCGCGCACGCACTGCAGCGAAAGCTGGCTTTTAATCAGCGTGATTATAAATATTATAATATGCATAAAACAAAACTGGAAAAAATACTGGTTATCGGGGAGCGCGAGGGAAAAATAAGTATCGTCGGTGAAAGAAAAAAAAATAATACACGGGGCTACAACGCAATGTTACAAACTAAATACGAGCATAATGGGCATGCACGGGAGTGTTCTCCTTTTGTCGGATGATTGATCGCCGAACAGCTGCGGCCGAATAAAAATATTGTAACGATATCTATACAATATAATATATTTTATATTATAAAGATGAGGGAAACGGATGAGAACAACGCTTGTATAAGGTACGTTTTATAGCATACTGAGAAACAGACGATAATGCCCACTTTTAGACAGTAAACAATATTATTATTATTCGAATGCAGGAGCCACAGCAAAGACCAATGGTGCAGTAATTCAGTTATTATTGTTAATTTTTTCTCTCTTTTTTTTTAAATATTATACAAAGTCGAATAAGTTTTCGGAAAGAGACCCTACACAGTTAAGATCAAATTGAATATTTTCTTTTAATTCAATAATTGTACTTTTCTCTAATAATAAGTATATAATGTATATTATGTATACTTATATCTTTGAACAAAAAATCTTAGTAATAACACTCAATTGCGTTCATCAACCGGTGACAGACGATAATTGAGAAATTTCACATTTTTATTAGCCAAAAAAAAAGCGTTAATGTTTATATTATATTTTTGACATTTTAATTTACAAGAATTATACTTGAATGTTTATTAAAGAAATTGCAGCATCTGATTTGGTAATGTTACAAATTATAATCGTTCGTTGGTCGTTAAACATAAGTTACTTAACCTGCAAGTATAAAGCGGACAATAGTCTACTGACCGAGAATTGTACGACCAGGATGGAATGAATTATTGTTCAAAAAATAAAAGAAGAAAAAACTGTAACGGCAATTACCATACGCGTATTACAAGTCTTTGCTAATTAGTCATAACTCATAATAAATAAAAACGTATTTGCCGCACGCTCATTAATTTAATATACACAACACCATATCAACGTGTATCCGCTACTCACACACACACACACACACACACACCATGATATTAAATACTATGTACTGACTAAAAATTTATAATAATATACTAATCATTCGTATTCGAACGTTGATTAAATGATTTTCTACTGTGGTACGTCTGAACGTATATACTTTAAAATTATCGATTGAACACTGTTATTAAATTAATATATTATGAATAGAAAACGAATCGTATACGTGCATTATACGCTTACGTCGTCCGTCATTACAAGCCGTTCGACTACGAATGCAATCGTGATACGAACGGTAAAAATCACGTTAACTTTAACATAATTAAGAATTTAAAAAAAAACAGTTGTTGAACGGTTTTTAAGACCGCGTTTGCGACCTCTGACCCATGTCTCAACGAGCGTGCGTTACCGCAATTTGTTTTTATTTTACGCCTAACCCGACTATTTGATTATTACTGTGAAATATTATATTATTACCTTGTAAATGTCCGTTTTCGTAAACTCCGGCAACGTAGTCTCCGTTTTCGAGACGGTGTTTCTTCAACTGATGACTCAAGTGCGAGGCCGACGCAGCCAGAGACAAGCCCACGGATGACGCTCTCTTAGGCGGTCTTCCGGGCCGAGAACTGTGAACAGAGGAAAAAACAAACAAATAAGAAACGATTTTTAATAACATCGAAGCAAACGTAAAATGAAAAGCAATCCTCAAAAACCAATAGCATAACTATACATGGTAATTCGCATATTGTGTATATTATTTTAATGTACACGATCGTACGAGTGAAAGAATAACGCGCAATTCTTCGTTGGACTAATATTGTGCGCGCGTGCTGTGTGGAAATTGCATTTTTGTTTAAACACGGCAGAGACGTAAAAAAGTTGCTCAAAAAAAAAAAAAAAAGCGCTGTTTGTATTTACATACACACACACACACATATAAGCATTGTACACGTACATACAGCGAAAATACCTCGCGTTCTTATTAGATTTCGCGTGTATTTTTTTTATTTTCATTTCGTAATTCCACGAGCTCTCTTCTAACTCAGTGTGTGGGCTCGTCGTCGATGGAAAAAATAAATACCCCCGAAAAACCATACGTGCGGTCCAAGTTATTGCACGGGATTATAATGGTTTTTAAAAAACGATTTCCGGGAACGAAAAAAACAAAACGCAAAAAGGGGAGACGGAACGTGCCGTGTTCTCGGGGATTTAATCTCGGCGTACGCGCACACACGCGCACTTATATATACATAATATTGTCATATGTATATATAACTATAGTATTTGCATCAAAAGTTCGGTCAGATAACGAAAACCACCCCACCGCGGTGACGTATATCGAATGTGTACGTTTTCGGGAACCAAAAAAAAAAAAATCACCGCTAGAAGACGCGACGACCGCCCTCGTCAATGATACGTACGAATATATTATGACAATATTTTGGGGATGTATAGTAACGCGCATATCATATATATACATGGACTGAGAGACGTGTGAGTGCAATGTGTAAACCGCAAACGCTTAACGAATAATCGTCTATATGTGTTATATGCCTATATATCACTCCATGTTATATATATTATGTAACTGTCGACGGCAATATATTATATTATTAGTCGTTTCATTCCTTAGGATTTTTTTTTTTTTTTTGGTTTTTACGACTGAAGCCACCCCCATGCCAGTATATCCGTTGATAACGTGGCTAGCTGGTAACGCATTGATAAGACCAACGCGCGTTGCACAGAATGAGCTTAAAAGTTGTATATATATATAGTATATACGTACATACGTATATAGAGAATCGTGTCCGAAAGAAACCGCCGGACAAGACGCAAACGCGTATTATTATATAATATATTATATGTAGTTGTGTCGTTTTATTTACGACCCCGTTTTTATTGGTTTCTACCACGGACGTAGACACAGTCCGTTAAATCCAAACCTCTTTGATTTTGGTGTTTTCTCTTTTAATTGACTTTAGCGCGGCGGCTGCGGTAGGGGAGACGGTTTCTCGCGGGAGGGATGGGATTAGTAAGTCCTATCGGGCGCAATATACACACTCGTACATATACGTATACTATATTTTATAGGAGGGAGTTTTCTGTCGTTATATTATTATATTAACGCTGCCGATATATTATATACCTATACCCTTACCTACTATCTACGATGAATGGAAACGCGCTGTAACCTGATGATGAAAACCTATATCGTGACAACCACTACCAAACTACGTGCACATAAACTTTATTATTATTGTGACGCGTCCAACTCGTGAGATTTATGTTCATTTAATATACAATATATTATATATATATATATGTGTGTGTGTGTGTGTGTGTGTTCCATCGGAATTGTATATAAAATGATATACGCGTCATTATTGCAAGTACTGTGGCAACGAAAACGAGTAGAAATAAGAAATAAAAAGAAAATCACGTCTTCGACAATAACCCAGGTCTGTAGAATACATATATTTATATACATTCAACAATAGAACCAAAGGATATAATATAATATTATTATGATATAACGTCATGTTATACGTATAGGACATAATATTAATATTTTATTATATCGACGAAGAGGTAAATAATATATTATACCAACGTATACGTCTAAAGTATTTTCGCTCGACGTCATTGTTGTTCCTTTGCATATATAATATAATATATATGTATATGTGTACATTTATTATTTTATTTTTGTTGTTCCGTACGTGGCCATTTTTTCTTTTTTATTATAACGATTTGCTTTTATACGCGCTAATATAAATATTGCATTAGAGTTATAAATATTTAAAACGATTTTTAACGTCTTAATATTTAGCAAATATAATTCTTGATAATTAACTTTGATCGACCTAAGGGTGGAATTTTTTTTCTTTTATTTAAAATAATAATAATAATAAACATTAAAGTATATTAAGAGTCATCTAAATAATTTACATGATGTTTTCGGGGATTTAATAATTTTTGTGTAATTTGCATAATAAAAAATATGATTTAAAAATCGACATTTCCCTTACAAATGTTTAACAGTCAAATAAATTATGTCAAAGTGTTATAATGTCGGGTTCACAGTAATAGCTTGCGTTTTTATACCACCGCCCTTTTTTATTTTTTTGTTCGGAGCAGATTTGTTGTACTTTTTTCATATCCGACGGGGAGAAGAACTGCGGTTTTCGCATATTAATGTGCCGAATAAACGTACCTAAACGCCCCGCGTAAAAAAATGTATATATAGTGCGAAAGAGAGTGGGTAAGAAGGGATGAGCTGTGGTGGAGAAACACGAATAATTCGTAAAAAAATAAATAAATACTGGTCGGAAACGAGGGAAAAAACCGTCAGATTTATGACTTCGGGTGTACCTATACATGCATAATAGGACGGGCATATTCCACATTCATTTGTTGGTTCAACGGAGGAAGTAAATAATTCAAATTGGCTGTTCAACAATGGGCTCTCCGAGTTTTTCTTCTTTTCCCCGTTTACCAGAAATATTGATACATGGCCGGGGGTCTCGATTTTTATTATATAATTTTTTTTCTACTCACTCCGACATAATAACATCATCTCAGCAAGGGACACGCGCACAATGCAAAACGCCTTTTATTCCATTCGCAATACTCTTTGTTATTGAATTTTTCATTCTCCTCGTCCACCGCGGTTTATACCACTAATATAATATGTAAATTGTACGCTCGCACGACATTGCAACATTTGTTTATACAACAAAAATATCAATTGAAAAGGTATATAATATAGTGTTTGGTGTCGGTTGACTCAATTGAAAAGTATATTATTGTGTTATAACTTCCCTTTTTACGACTCCCAACATATAACTTATATGTAAGTACATAGTTAAATCCTATATCTATTCCAACCTATATCCTATAAATTGTAAACGTAAATGGTTAAAAAGCTATCGGCATTCGGAAAGTCAAACTGAGCAATTTCGACAGCTGCAACTGTACACACAGCAGTGGCAGAGTTTTATCAGAAAAAAACGGAAAACAAAAAACACCTATATAGTTGTCCACGTGTTTACAGTGCGGAACAAAGCTATCAACACCTTGCTCCGCGCGCTTTGTGTGCGTTACACGAAATTATAACGAGACGACGACAACGACATTTTTGAGGAAACGCGTGTTGCGGAACAAACAGACGATTAAGATATAGAAGACATCCGTTTTCCGCGTGTGATACATACGCTTAAAAATGTACTATTAAACAAAAAAAAATACAACGAAAAATCCCCGACGAGTTCGTTAAACTTTGTCGTTGAGCCCGCGGGAGTAGAAAAAAATCAAAATCATCAAATCGTACCAAAAAATACACCCCGGGGAAACGTTATCTGAACAACCGAATCCGAACGGGTTTTCATGCTATAGTTATAATATTACAACACAATATAATATATATGGATATAATAGAAATATAAACGTTTGTTATTATTTCTGCACTATCACGTGCCGCCACCGTATCGATATACTGCCTCGCGTATTGTAAGTATATGATGTATACGGTATGTACAACAATAGGAGGGCACATTGTTCGGACTCGCGTAGTACACCCTTTTTTCGTAATTTTTTTTTTCTTTTTTTTATTGCGTATATGTTATTATCCTTTGGAGTAAAACCAACACGAAATGCACACGCGGACGACTGCTGCACTGCACGACAATGACTCTCGGGCAGCGCATATCGATAGGGTTACGGACTGTCGACTGTAACACGAGACGATTGAGTTCAAAAATAATAATAGTTATGATAATAATATATTACGAATTGAGGGAAACGCGTGTGCAAAAAAATAACCATTAAAAAAACGGCCAAAAAATAAGTTGTTATCGAAAAAGGATCGTTTGACTCGCGCTCGTCGAGGGTGCCGAGTGTATTATTTTCGCACGTGTGGGGTGGGTCGGGCTATACATAATCCAATATTCCGACTGTTTTCGAGGCAAATTCTATATACTGGCTATTACTACTACACGTTTAAACGGGAAAGCTAGATAAGAATATAATAATATACATTGTTGCAAAGATATATTATTATTATGTATAAACGGGGACGGGGTTCAAACTCGTTTTGATTGATAGCCCTCCAACGCGCATTCGCCGGGTCTGGTCTAACTCCGCGGGCGTATACGGCGAATGGGAAACCACCACTTAGGACGGGTTCGAGAGCAAAATTTACGAGCTCACGAGACGGCGACGAGACGATGGTCTATATAATATTATATAATACTCGAAATTTGTTCCATTTATTTTTTCCCCGTTTAATGTATACATGTTATATATATATGCACTCATACAAAACGGTGTGGTGACCACACAAAGAGAATCCCTTTCTAAAACCGTTTTCCCTCTATATCCCGCGCTACTGTACATCGTTTATAATCATATCGTGTGTGATAATATGTGTGGAGATTTAATTACGACCCAAACCTGAATGTCAAAGAGCCGAACAGAACAGGCACAGGACGTCTGCTGTATGCGTTATCCTATTCTAAATTTGGTTTTCCAGTTTTAATGTTACTCACGACGTTAATAATATATAACTAACTGTTATCAGGGGGTGCTCAGATTTGACGGCGGTAATCGTCATCACTGCAGTACGCGTACATTAAAACTTATAATATTTTTGTCACGCGTCCCGTCTGCGTAATAATATCATAATATCGTTGATACGTAACAGACACCCGAGTGACGGAATCGTCATTGACGAGGCGCCGTCGATCTATCGCGTCTGCAATGATGGTATACATATTTTACCCCATGTGGCCCAGGACACATGTCCCGCATGGCACCACTATATCATATTGTAATATGGATGGGGTCGAGAAATATAATATCGGATAAGAGAGACCGAGAGAGCTATTGAAATTGTTTATTTAAAAAAAAACAAAAACAACACTACGACAGACCGTCGTGCATTTATGGCATATCCGATGATGGGATGATGATTACCGTATGTGTGTTTGTGTGCGTATGTGTAAGTGTTGGTTTTCACTCGCGTATATATCAACGGTTCCGAGTATAACACACACTACCCTTTTTTGGGGGGTTGCTGCAGTGTTTCGAGTGCACACACAAACTCTACGGATATAAACAATAATGCACGGGCGAGAGTTGAATTTTACTCGAGATTTATGTCAGCAGTGCGATGAGAAAAAACATTCGAATATTATTATTACGATCCGTTTACGTTATGGACACTTAACACGCGCACATATCATAATGCACACACGAGCATTTATATACAAACGCGCTCGCGTCACACGATTTATCCGAATATATCGCGCATATGGCGTACACCTATATATAGTCGATTTTCGACGAGACGACGCCACTGCGACGTAAGGGTGGCCCAATTTTTAAGTATACACACGAAACGTGATGTCTAATTCCTTATTAGGTGTATATAATATAATATACCTAATATTATAATATAATGGTAAACAACGAAAACCCGACGATTGCCGTAACGACCGAAATGACGTATATATGTATGAAAGTTTATTCGGATTCACCGTCGAGCTAAGTCTATATGTGTACAAACCCATCTCGTTATTCCGCCTATCGGATGTGCTTATAAACTGTTATAATATTATTACTATAATAACACTGTTATGCACACAACAACTATACAGTCATTGTTTGCCTAGATTATCAGCGAGTGTATTTCACTTCTCTTGATATACAATTGGGCCATAAAAGTTTTTATTTACAGTCTCGTACAATTATAACCGTCCGCACGGTAAAATTATGTTTATACATGCGCGTACTTTCGTCATTTTATCGTCAGCGCGTTGAAATAAAGAACAAAATCTGAAACACATGACCTATCCGCAGTAAATCATCGCCCGGCATTAAATTATTACTATTTATTATTTTTATCTTTTTACGGAAGCGACTGCAGTTGTAACTATACGTTATTACTATACTATACTATTAGGTACTATTACTATTAATATACCGACGGAAAGGGAGACCGAGGAGGGTCGGGACGGACAGAGCTTTGGACGATCGTTGAAATGTCTAAAGAAAATACACAGTATACACCTTCCCGCTACTATATAGAAGTACACACTTATAATACGGCGTTATTATATTATATTATATATGTAATAAATAGTAAGTATATCCGGGTCGACTGTAATAGTGTGTACTCGCGCACACATATACATACGGCGACATCCGTTTATCGGTCTCGAACGTTATTATATTAATAATAATATAATAATACGCATAACGCGGCGCGACACTTCATTTGGCCTCGGCCGAGTGTATATTGTTGTCTCAACACACACACATAGGTAAGTACTACACCGGTGCGGTGGTGATCCGTATCGGATGACATACGGTCGGCGTGCCACTCGAGAGTGCCCATATATATATTATTATAATATATAGTGGTTGGTATATAGTAATACAAATTTAAAACCAAGTGCGTTTTATTTTACACAAAAGTAGTTTTATAAATACATGCACGCACGTACGCACATATTACGCGGAGAAGACGCACGGAGGCTTTTGTGTAATAATACGATATCTGCGGTATAATAATAATAATAATAATAGTAATAATAACTTGATGTGTATATGTGTAAGCTAGTGTACGCGCGCGCGCGAGATAGAAACAATGGTCCCGGGCCGGCGGGTTATAATATCGAATGAGCCCGGACAATATGATGCTGACAAAAACGTGCCCCGCGACGGTATACCACGCGATTTTTCTACGCGTTTCTACGTTTTAAAACAATGGATTGATGTCGAGGATATATAGTATTATTATTACGACGATGATTTTTTATTTTTTTTTTTAAATAGTTTTTTTCACGTCTTTGTGAGAGAAATAACCCTCTCGGCAGCCGAGGCGAAACGGCACGCTGCCACTTCATTACGGCTCTCTGCTGATGCGGCAGATATAATATTATACGCCTAGGCAGACAGAAGTACGCGTGTAATAATACATATGTGCTTATCGCGGGCGGCGTCGAGGAGATTGTGGCGAGATCGTCGTCAGTCCATAAACAGTGGCGACCGGACGGGACGACAAAGGCGTACTACACGACGGAAGACCGTCGGGCGGGTAGCAACCGATTAATGTGCGTCAAAGTGGTCGTTCGTGAGCGCGATGAAAAACCGTCGAGAATTATAGGCGAGCGAATAATAATTGTAAAAAAAAAACTTCACATTACATATAAAGGTGTGCGCGAAAATAATAATGATGATTCGGCGGGAGTTTGCGTGGAGAGAGAGGGAGAGGGTTAGAGAGAGGGTGACTGAGAAACAGGGCGAGGGACCGAGTTAGAGTATAATAATAATATAGTATATTTAACCGCGGCCGACCCGTGCGCATATTAATAAGAAATACACAAGTAATATTGTCTCTAATTAATGGCGGAAATGCAAAGCCCTTTTCGGTTTCGGTCGTAATATTTCCTCCTCGGGGGCTTTGGGCGCCTCTCCCGTCCGCGCGATGAATTATTATCACAACATATATATAATAATATACACGTTGTACATAAATACGATTCCACAGCGTTTTGAGCGACACGCCGCCGCGCGTGTTATTACATCCAAAGTAATACCTGTGTTTTATTCATGACGTTTTAATTAGCGCAAGAGATCTGGTTGATGGGCAGGCGGGTGATTGCAGTGTATTAAATTCGTATTTTCCGTAGTCAACGAATTCTCGCAGTGTGGGTGGATGGGTGGACGGGTGGACCGAGAAAAAAAATAATATCGTATAGCCGCCGTATTCTCACGCCGCGGAAAGTTCGAACTTACTGTGTTTAATGTTTATATATACAAAACACTGAGTAGTAAATATATATTATAGTGTATAATATAATACACACTACTGGCGTTTCGCCCTTTTTGACGCTACTGAATAATTAATCGAGTCCCCCCGAAACTTAATACCGTAATTAAATCGCCGTGCGGACCCCGGCGGCGGACTAACAGAAGTTTTGCAATTTGCGCGTCGACTCCCCAACCCCAGCACTACCTCACTACCTAACTCATTTGTTACTCGGTTCAAAAATTTTACTTTCTATTTGGTTGCTCGTCAAGGAGACGTTATTTTTCGGTTTTTCTAGATATATTTCTCGTCCGAATAACACATCTTATAATACCTTTATAATAATAATAAATAAAAAAATATGTTCACCCTTAAAGTGTTTCGCAGTCAAATTCATTATAATATATATATATATATATAATTTGTACATAATGTGATAATTAATAATTTAATTTCTTTGTATTTCTCGTTGCATGCTTTAAGAAACGAATATAATATATTAGTGTTATTATTATTATAGTGGTTTCTGTGTATAATTTTATGGAAAAGGTCTATAATATTTGTAATAACCGTATCGATAAAAATTAAAGAGATAATTACAGAAACGAAATATTCTCCAGAATTAAAAAAAATATGGGAAAAAAATTAAAAACAATAAATTTTTAACACCCCTTGCGGCCGCCATAGGATTTTTCTTTCTTTTTTTACCGCTACATATAATAGAAACGACCTTTCCTCGCGGCTTATTTGCCATCTAATGGTGTTTTCAAATTACTCTCGGCCGTCTTGTTGCCTTTATTTCCTCTCGGTGGGCGCATGTAAATGCGTTTACGGAAAAAAAAAACTAATACACCTTTTTTCCATCCAAAAAGCCATTTGAGTATTAAAAGTTGTGTACAAAATGTATATAGAATTAAACACACCGGAGCCTCTATCCGGCAGATGGATAAGTTTTTTCCAGTAACGGTTGTTGTTTTTAATAACTTTTCGTTTTTACATATTGTTTTGTGACGGTGACGGTGGTGGTAGATCAGGGCGCGGGGAGAAAAAAAGATATAATTTATATTATTTTTGCCCTCTGCCATCGCTGTACAGTAAATACCCTAAATGAAATACGAGTCACCGGAGAAGATATTAAAAAAATAATAACAATACATACGTATATATAATATTATATGCACGCGTGTAATATAATAATAATAATAATAATATCACCATTTCGAACAACTATTATTATTATTATAATAAAACTCGATTTGGATTATAAAACTTGCGGACTTTATGATCGTCTTACGTAAGACGCGCAACAACACACACACACACACACACACATACATACACAATAATAATATATAATACATAGGTATATCATCGGTGCACACACGACCATTACCGTTGATTAAACCCAATACGTACACGTGTATATGAGAAGTTTGGCATATCAGCGGACCCTCGGGAGCAGTTTACATGCGAGCTCCGTCGTAATTTTATTTGAACTTTTGGAAGACGGCAGCGGAAAAATATTATATTAACTGCTTATATATATACACACACCGCTCAACCGCCGTCGGCAATCATAAACCATTTTTCCGGGCGGCCAATCGTCACGCGATATGTCAGTGGATTGATAAACGGCCGTAATAAAAATCGTATCAAATTACTGGTCAGGTCAATAATAAATATAAGTATAATAATATATATATATTGGTAGTTTTCGTGTATTCGTCCATGGGCTCGTGTGTATTGCAGGAAATTGCTTCTATTTCACCGGTGCCCTCGCCCCGCAGCGTGTTATATATTATATTATACTCTATCAAATTGGGTTTCGGCGCGTTCATTGGTATTCGAGAACGAGATTTCCGCGAACGCACCGCCACCCTTTAGGCGTTAGCGAGGTGTAATGCCGCGGCCTTTTCATTTATTTTCGTCACTTTCGCGGCGGCGAGCGGATTAATAGACAAGCGAACACGTTGCGTACGTGTACATATATATACATAGCTAAAGTGAGCCTCGCGAGTATATACCTAGATACAGCGGAGGAATGAGATTCAGTGCACTGTCGGTGTGCTGCTGACTATACGATATCGACGAGGGAATAAATGGCGAAAACCGCCGAGTCATCGGGTGGCCGTTAAAAAAGAAACGCCGTTGAGCGGCGAGAAGAGTATTAAATAAATAAAATTGGAAAAATAAAAAAATAAATAAAATAATGAAACGAGAAGGCACATTCGGAAGAGAAATGGTTTTTTGTGACAGACGGGTAAACCGTGTGTGTGTTTTGCAATTTCTGAAAGGTCCTCTCGCGCCGCGCGATCGATTATACATTTAATATAATATATATATATATGCTATACGGTACCAACGACGGCGCCAAACAATAATTTGACGGAGTTTCTTTCACTATACATTATATTGTACGGGTGTGTGTGTGTGTATACGTGTATACATTACTATTGAGGAACAAAAGAAAAGAACAGAAATGTCGATCGTGTGAGAACCACAGCATCGGTTCAGTGACGACGACTATTTTTAAAAAAAAATCTCTAAGCGCTTATATACCTACGCATATTTATCATTACGGACCTACGATTACGAATGTCTATATAACTCTAATACATATATAGTAATTGTTTATACATCGTGTAAGCCACTATAACCGTATATCATATTTTATTGTCAATCTGCACCGTGCTTAGTACGTATGTATACACGCGTACAGTATAATATATTGTGTCAGTGACTGTATATATGCACAGAAAATTGTTTCACGAGCGCATTCAAAATATAAACACACGTTAATTATTCATCACTAATTCCATTATGTTCGTCTCATTTCCCATGAGTTCTGAACGTTCGATCGAGCCATCAGTCTGCCGAAGATTCGACTTTTTCGATAAGATTTTAATTACAATAATAAAACTACACTGAAACTCGAACGCTACCGCCCCTATTCATATATAAATATAATACACGTGCGTATATGTGTACTGTAATAATATTATAATAATATGGTCGTTTTCACAGTGAGTTTGTTTCACGAAGCTTAAACGGCGACGGCGGCGGCGGTTAAATACATCAGGTTAATTAAAATTGTAATTATATATAATATTATATGAAACGAATTTCTTGTTCGGCGGCTCTCGTAATCATATACACTACAGTATTATGATACACCGCGGTGACCCGAGAAACGCACTGAGTATTATAACTATATATATGTACGGACGTAGGCATGTGGAAGAAAATTTTTTTTCGAACACCATTTCGCTCCTCTTCCATCGTGTTTTTGAATAATTGCACGCAATTGACGGAACGGAAAACAATAATTGTTGTGGAACGAGCGGTGGTTGATAAAACGTTAGAAAAAAAAGAAAGAGAGAGAAGGAATGTACGGGAAACTATTTATAATATAATACGGTATCCATATAATATACAGGGTGTACCATGTTCATCCCTATTTTTTCTTTTAGCGATGAATTTATATGGTATTAATTATTCAAATATTCAAATCATAAAATACATAAATACATAATAATATTACCAGCATAAGAACTTGACACTGCTATAGTGTCTGTACAGAACAGTAGTCGGAATTTTGATTTTTACGTATCTAAATTTTAAATTACTGCGTATAGTTACTGAAAAAAATTATAGGGATGGCGAGCTTAATGGTGAATCGCCCTGTACATAATATACGCATTTACTATATTATACGAGTGTATGCACGCGGACAGAAGAATCCGGAAAATTCGATCTCGTTTATTTCTGCTTATTTCGGGGACGGGGACGAGGGCCGAGAAACAGACGATTACGACACTCGTGCGGGTCCGCACAGAGCGGTGCATTGTTTTGCAAATTAAAACCGCTTTGTTAAAAACCGCCGCGGTGTACACCGGATACACGCGGAGAATGACAGTGACGGAGATAGACGTCGAATCTCGCGCATATATTTGTAAATTATATATATATATAATATGTGTGCGTGGGTGTTGTGTATATAATGTTTAAATGCGAAGCGCACGAGGCAACCGGGTTTTTCCGAATCACCGGCGCGAGAACGGAACCGATTTTTCAGATAATCGTCCGGACGGGCCCGATATTAGCGGCTAATCGACCGACTTTTAATTCAGTCACCCGTCCCCCGAGTTCGAAACACATTAATCCTTGTAATTCCGCAGAAACCGACGGATTCGGATCGACGGCTAAATATACACGCGCAAACGCTATTAAATGATATATTATTATACATTCATATATATATATATATATATATATTGTGCCGGGAAAGTCTCAAAAGCCGTGTTTGTCACGGTGATAGTTCATTTCCCGAGTATAAATGCGTACATTTATGCAAATACTGATGGCTGCGACCATCGGGAATGATGCAAAATACACAGCGGTGGTTGTTTTTAAGATATTGAGTATTAAAACTTACGTTGCAAGTTATATTCAATAATAACCGTACTCATGATTACTTTATGGAAGTTAATAGCTTTATGTTAAGATATTTTTTTTTTTTTTTGGAAAACCCGGCTACAACTATGTTTTTTCCCCTTGAAAAATGAAAAAAATGTTGAAATTGAAAAAAGGTTGTATGCGAACACCAGCTCTCCGGCCCCCGCTGTATAATTTATAACTACATCACGAGCTTAACAGGGATTCTGACCATGTATAATATTTTCTGATTGAAAATCGTGAATCACACGCTTGATAAAATACTAACATATTTAAACTGACGAAAATGTCCAGTAAAGGTGTGGAAATGTGGTATATTGGACAACGGTCTATTTGTTTTTATTATTATTATTATTATTATTATTTTAACCGTCGATGAGGGTTAGTTATACATGGATGAAAACGTTGGTAATAAGCGATACGCCATTTGATTTTTGATCGGTCATCGAGACATTGATGGTCCTCCAGTACATATGTGTATGATGAAAAGAAAAAAAAACTACTTCCTAAAATAAAGCGAAACAAAAGCGAACGATACAGGTGCGGGTGTGAAAAAGTGAACGATTTTTAATAATTAATTTTAAAAAAAATTTGGTCCCTCGTGTCCTCAAGAGTGTTGTTTACGGTTATTTACTATTTATTGTTTCTCTCGCTTCCGTCCGGTCAACACACCGTTGTTAATTACAATTATTACCGTGTGGAGTTATCCGGCTCTATACGCGTGAAAATACGAATGATGAGCATGTAAAATATTATAATATAGTATAAAATATTGTACATAGGTGTAAAAAGTACAAACGAGGATAAGAGCGAATACACTATAGCTATAATATACGAAAAAAACGAAAAACAATTTCACGGACGTACACACCTCCGATTATCAGTAGGTACCTATTTGTATTATACCTACTTATATATACAGCACTTTATAATATATGTTTAGATAGATTCCACGAACTACGACAACACAGCGTGCAAGTTAACGATAGTCGTATTTTATGCTATGCATAAGTAGCCTACTTGAACGTGTGAGTGTGTGTTTGTAGACTGTGAGCATTATTTATTTATTTTTTTTTACCGCCGTATTGCGATATAATAACCGGAACACACTCGAATCGTGGCATGTCACATATGTATATTTTATTATAATATTATACCTATGTAACACGTGCAAATATGCGTATAGGTTAGGTAAATATAGATATATGTATACACATAATTTGGATGGCACTACGTGTATAATAATATTTGATAATACAAAACCCGATACCGTCGAACCCTCTCGCGGCCGTCACATTTAGAATCGCTAAAAGCTCTAACAATTAATTCGTACACACATACATATGAACACACGTACAAAAGGGTCCCGCAGTGGCGGCGGAAAGAGTATATATCCATCGTTGTATAGGGAGAGCCTTTGTTGTGTTCCATTAGTCGTAAAACGCATATGTAATTTCATTCCGTATTTGCTTCCGATTCGCATCCTTTCATAATCATATATCTGTCATCTTCGGTTAACGTTGTTCTTGTAAGTTTGTGTGTGTGTGTGTGTGTGTGCGCGCGTATAGCCTACAGAATTCTGTTGCTCGCTTACCGTTTGCAAAGGGTGTAGAGAGGGCGGGATGGAGACCAAATTGTTTGGCCGGCCGTCGGACGGGGTGGAAGCGGAAGAAATAATTGAAGGTCCAAAACCAATATACCGCCACTGCAGCCCGTACACGGACTTAATCACCTTATATACCGACCCTATTTAAATTATTCCATTTTGTACATTTATAAACGCATGCCCGTGTACAAACGCAAGAGTGACGTATAACGTTTTGTCCAATAATATGTTTTGACATTTAAATCGTGACTCAAACAACTTCCACTGCATACACACATATTATTATACGCGTGTAATAATATTTTATGCAACGATTTTACGCTCGAACGGCAATGGTTTATTTAATACTTTATAGACGGGCGAAGAGGGTTTACTTTATAACATATTATTTATATTCAGATACAAAACGTCGACGATTCGACGTTTATTAGTGGTTTTATTGCGACTGTACGCGCTTCTGATAATAATATTCATCGTTGACGGCTTTAATAAAATCCCTTGGCACTTATATAGGTAACACGAAACCGTTCATTAATCAGTGCTGCAGTACTCGCGTCTACTCCATACATTATTTTGCGATAAACATTTACGATTGTATTCATATAAAGTGAAATGTCAACGAGTAAAATTAAATTGCGCATAAAAATCAAACGTATAATAATAATATGTGTTTTCCGGTGATAGGATAATAATTATATTATAGGTACCTATATATATAATATAGGTACAAATCGAAAGAAATCACTAGACGGCATGCGCCGCCCTCGAATGAGATAAATCGCACAGCGTTAATAACCATAAATATGTGTTTAAAATATGTAGCCTTACTTAGGTACATAATATAATATTATAATAATGATGCATCGAATCGTTAAAATATAATTACCATTTATACCACACACATCAAATATATTATATTCGACTACACAGCGTATTGCGTATCGCGATTTATTCTACACGAATATATGAGTATCATCTACGTAGATTTTTGCCGTATGTGTACATCTAAATTATTTTAAACATAACTACATTTACGTTTTGACCGTCTGCAAAAAAAAACTAATTAAATTGTTCAGCTTAAAACATCAACTGCACACAAATTGAATTACGCCCGTGCCACGATAGTATAACGCAGTATCGTTATATTATATATATCCAATACATATATAAATTTTTACACAATATAGAACTAACTAATACAAAATATACATACAACACACTTTATACCTTTGTCCAAATTTTATTTATTATTAAAATGTCATACGGCATCTAGTTATCGGCATTCGCCATCTACACAAGTACAGCAGTCATCATCTAATATATTGTTATGATTAAACGTATCTTCTTTTTGATAAAAACCACTTGCAAACGTATCCAAACTCCCATCTACGGTTAACTTTTCCATAAGCAAAAGAAACCTTTCCCTGAATATCTATTATATATTTATATCGTGATTAGATTTCCCATCTACCTCGTTACAGTATAGACACCTAAAAAATTATTATAATTTATATATAATAATATAAACCTATTCTTAAACACTATTCTAAACGGGTTTAATTGTCACAAACGTGTATTGTAAGTTAAATGCAATTTAATACTATTGATTAAAACAGTATTTATTATGAATATATAAGCAAACGGTGGGTAAAGGGGAAGGAGTGAAGAAAAATTTCGTTTCCAATGAATCGTAATCAAACTATTTCATAATATTTAAATTCACGATGCTGCAGTTACTACGGACCTCCTTTATTTGTTCAAACTAAATTGTTTATACCAGCGTCATGTTTTTTCATTACTTTTTATGCGAAAGCGCGCTGTGTTTATAGAGCTAATCCTTCTTATTGCATTTTTTTATTACCTTACTTTTTTATTTTTATTATACACATCTCTTCCCGTTTCGCGTCGAAAAAAAAATACAAAGTATGTATTGTACATCATATATATTATTATTGAATCGACGTATAGGTATAATAATATAATACATATTATAATATGCGTTTACATGTGTATACGCTGCTCAAAGGAATTCGCGGCGGTCGCAGTGGCCCCTCTTAAAGATGCGCCCATTCGATTCCAACTGCTTTGCGGCGGCATGTACACATAACTTAAAAACATATTATATCATAACAACAATAGAAAAGAGCGAAAAGTTTTTCGGCGGCCTCGACGGTGGTGGTATAAAACGGTTGTGTTTTAATTAAAACTTAATCCTTCGAATCGTTTTCGTTGTAAAGCCTTTATGCTAACGAAAACAATAATTATTGCACCGTGTAATATTATTCTCTGGGCGATGTGCGTGTAAATCATTGCCCGCGTTCGTTCTCGTCTTTTACCGTCCGGAAAAACTCTCTTTTGCCGTCGGCGGAGGGTGTTGCAAAGAATTAGCAACGGCGCACATCCATTGTCCCGTGGCATCGGCGGCGGAGACTGGAGGTGATGGGCGCGCGTGTAAAACCAGAGAGGAGTGTATATATGCCAACGGAAATTACGACATAAATTCACCTTAAAATGACGTTAATGAAATTTCGGTTTAGCCGGCTTTTAATGCAGAGGGGGCTCGACGGGGTGAGAAAAAAGTACAAAACCACTGCAACATCGCATTAAGAAATAAATATTGAAACAACAACTCGTCGAATGTAACTATATAGTTGTAATACGCTATGGCTATTTGTGTAAAGTATATAATTATATATTACTATATTGAATATATATTATATAACTTTTTAATATACTCTCTTCTGCCCGAAGAAATGTACTATATAGTCCGGGACCCGGGTATATACCTTTATGTGTTTATGAGTATATAATATAATATGACCGCAATATGGGGTCAGTGGAAATAGGAAACCGCGGTTTTGTAAGAAAGCCGTCGATTTTGAGGGTAAAAAAAAAATGTATCGACAAACGACAGGACAAATGAGCGCATCGATTTCGTTAAACAATTGGTCAGCTATAGGTAACAATAATAGGCGGCGACTACAACGACAGAACAAATTGAGAGAAAAAAGTATAATACGTATATAAATAATGATATATAAAATAAACGTAGGTATAGAGTCGCGCGAACGAGGCCATCTGTGTATTCGTGTGCGCGTAGTCGACTACTACGAGAAGACAATGCGCGACACGTAGTCGGGTACGTGATCGTTTCGCCGGCCATTATAATACACATTATTATTGTCGCGGTGATTTTTTTCGTTATTATTATTACTACCTATTAATAAAAATATTCGAAAAAGAACGAATCAAACGGAAGAGGTGAAACAACGAGAAATAATAATAATAATAAAAAAAAAAAATAGACAAAAAAAAGACAACGCATAGCAGAGGTGATAAAGGAGATCGAATCGTTTGTGGCCACACAAACACACACATACACACGCACAATTGAACCCAATAATGATTGGACCAACGGGAAAATTCGCCGCCGGACAATTTGTTCTCGGCTTGGGTCTATTCAAACGCGGCGACACTATTTATTTTGTATTTTTTTTTTTAACTCGATGTAATGGATAGAAGAAAAAATGATACATAAATATAACGACAACAATAATACATCAAACGTGCACCGGGTGACTACGGGGTGACGACTAAAAGGATAATCGATTATGTATAGGTAGTGACCGGTAAAGGTTAAACACAATGGGCCACACCGTGAAATGACGCGATTCCGAAGACGAGACCAAAACGTATCTGTGTATAATAGTATGATATGGCGGAGAGATCGACGACGTGATTTCGTGATGTTAATTTTTTCCCTATACTCGGCGCCGTTCGTATACTTACAAATTGTAATAACGCGTTGTTTCGATTAAAAAGAAAAAAAGTGTGTACCTAGAGTGTCACGTGTAACGATATATTATGTAGATTTCACGAGAATCGTATAATAATATTATCCTAACAGTTTTCGTAACTGCATGATTTTTGTATCATCCTACAGCTTGGAAGACGTGTTACATACTTAAATTATAAAATATATTATACGACCTAGTGCAACAGTCTGTGTAAGCTCTGTATAACGATACGGATAATAATCATACTACAGCTGCTGTCGCCTGTTACAGAACAAGTAGAATATTTAATAAATAAAAAAATACGGTGAGAAAAAGTGTATAAATGACGGCGACGACGACTAATTAAAATTCCAGACAACAATTAAATGTCAGTTGTACCTATATACTATACAACAACTACGACTACTACTACAGTGCACAATTAAAACCCTGTCGATAACAATTTCCTCTCAGTCGTAATCCGATTCATTGTGTGTTATTATATATTGAAGGCGTCGGCGACCTACGCCAATCTGGTTCTGTGTCCGGTGTCGATAAGATAATATTATAGGTATAATAAAATAATTCGCAAAGCGTTTAAAATCGCTCGTCTGATATATTATTATTTTATAATTATTGTTAAATGATATGCATCGCGGAACCCAGGGAGGGAAGGGAGGGGCGAACAACTATGCGGACTCAACAGTTCGATGGGTCAAAACATCGTGGTTGCTAATCGCTATACGATTCCTCGATTATGATCGTGGGTACACAAATGTAGGACATATAAAATCATTTTATCCTTGTCGTGTCGGTCCATAAATTACTAATACATAGTTATGATTATTGATATTAAAAGATATTTGTTAATTGTAAATAAAATTATAGTTTATTAATTTATACTGAAATACGTCTGGAAACCGAGAATTCAGAGTGAAATTTTCCTATCTCGTTTTAAAGTTACTTGTGTTCCGTTTTCTGAAGAATGTGTCACGTTATAATAATATATATAAAAAAAAAATCGCTCTATTGTATAAATTAATGAAATTCTACATTTTCAAAAAAAATATTTAGCCAAAATTCAAGGTGTAGAAGAAATCGATTCATTAGTGTGTCGGCCTAAGCAGAGATAGAGATGCTTATAAATATATATATAACACTACATATACCTCTATACATATACATTATACATATGAGTCGCGTGTTTTGAACACTCAACCCTGGACACCTTATAATATAAACATATATATTACTATACTACAACATTATCATCATTGATCGTATCGTCAACACATTTGAATCCGGTACCGTGGCAATACTTGAGTTTTTTTTTCTTTCAAACGGCCGGCGGTATGCGTGTCACACCGAAATCTACACCAATTTGCCAAGCGTGAAAAACGAAAAGAATACACTCACTCGCTCGCTGACGTCTGAGGAATTCTCGTGGATATATATTATAATATCAACTCGCCCGTGATATGCGTGCGTGTGCATATTGTGCAGTGTATGCGCCGCGCACCCGCCGGCCATCTGTCCTCGCGCCCCGAAAACGAGCGCACCATCAAGAGAGTGTTGTTTTTTCTATCCATCGCAGCGATATCGTTTTCATCTCGGATGCAGAGGATTACGCATGGTAAGTGGTTATTACATTCGTAGGTATGTTTGGCCGGGCGACGACGACGAAAGGCTTTTTTCTCTCCCCCGGATTATATAATAATAAATATATAGGTTATCCCGTATACACCCTCGACCGACAGTCGTCGGGCGTTAGTGTGTGTTACGCAGCATCCATTATACACCTATTATTATTACCGTCATTACAATATCGTGTCACTCGCAGATTGTCGAGTACGATTGTCAAGAGCACGGAGATCTGGTCGTTTACAGGAGAATACGCGCGTCTACTGCCGCTGCCGCCTCGTATTATGCATTTGTATACGCGGAGCAGGGTACACCGACGAAATGGAATAACACTCACACCTATGCCATTAGTATAAAAAGTAGGTATATGATGGTATAATATATAGTGCGGTAAATGGTGTGCCTGATGTGTGTGCTCGAAAAGGCGTAAGAGGACATATTATTATTATTATACATTATTTTCGGTTTACTAGAAGACATCTGGTTTTTTTTTTGTGTGTGTCTGCTTGTGTTATGTATTATTACACGGATTTCATTCTCCGTTTTCTATCTGTGTGCGGGTGTACGAGTGCGTGTTATACACATTCCGAATTTCATGGTGTCCTGAACCCATTGCGACGGCGGTGTTTAAGTGTCGTTTCGGGTTCGCCTTTTTTCTCTTTTATTTATTTTTTTTTCACGTTGACACCGATACTGCACACTCACGACGGTCACGACAACGGCAACGACAGCCGGCTGTGTGCGGGGATTCGCGCCTAATGTGTGAACACAAAATCGCCGATGGTCTGCGCCATTCGGACCGTAAAACGTAAGAGGATCACACACGCGCGGTGACCAGAACTCGCGTTTGTGTCTCGCTCTGTTGTTGTCGCCAACGCCGCCGCCGCCGCTGCCGTCATCGTCCGTCGTTCTCGTTGTCATTACATGTTTTCCCCGTTATTATTATTGTTACATTTTTTTTCGTTTCCAATCGTTTACTGTCTGTTGAACTTTCGACCGGTCCCTTTTTTGCCACAATAACACTCGAATAGCCGCCGCGGGGGTCAGAGTTATAAGGTGCGAAATTATGTGGGGGAAAAAAATTCACATTTTTCCATCCGCGTGCACGAAACGGCTGATGGTCATTTTGCGCTTGTTTAAAATCTGTATATATCTAGGTATTAGGTACTGTTATTATATTATATTTATATATGATTTTTTTTTTTAAAACGACGCAAAAACTTCTATAGTTCCGGTCAAATTGTCACAGTATTATATTTTCGAAAAACGTTTATATATAAAAAATGATCGGCTTCGTTATTTATTCCACGTTATTACACTTTATGGACTTTTTGAACGTAATAAAAACAAACTATATGGAAATTTAACTGCCACATCCGGTGTATGTACTTATTGAAATTGCCAAAAGAAAAAAGAACGCGGCTTGTCAAAACGTCTTTTCAATGATAAATCCGATTAAGCGTTTTGAATAAATCTTATGAGCAAAAAAAAAAAAAATCGAAATCGACCTGACAAAAATAAATTACAGATTTGATCCGACAGGCAAAAAAAAAATCAAATTCTTCAGATAAAAAAAAAGTAAATGCCGGAAGAACGAACGCGTAATTAATTAAACAAGGGAGCGGAAAAAAAGAAGGATATTTTTCTTTGCGTTTATAACCTTATTAAATAATGAAGGGGCTTCATCTGTTGGGGGAATGGAAAGGAGAAGAGTTAATTTAAACCCGACACGAGAAACAAATGCGGACGTTTAATAACGAAAAAATGTGTAAATGTTTCCATCTCTTGTTCGGATTCAGATTTTGCTGCTCTTTCCACCCCCGCGGGATAGGATATATTTTATTTTATTATTTTTCTTTTTTTTTTTAATTATAAGCCCCAATAACGATTTTTCTCCTTCAGACGTTGTATCGCACATAACCGGAAGCCTTCTCCACTCCGTCGACGGCAACTCATACTTGGCGTATAAAATAATAAATATAGTACGTGAAAACTTCTTACCCGACTCGTGTTGTATGTATATATATAATAATTATGTGAGTGTGCATGCAAATAACATTATAATAATATGATCCAAATCGTTGCCTACCTGTCAGTCGGCTTGTGCGACATCATGCACCTGCAAACAAGAAACCAAACATATAGTTTAACTAAAGTGCATAAATAATTGGTTAAAAAAAAATAGATAAAAAAAAAAAACAAAGTACAGGCAAACCCGAAATTCGATATAGTTTAACAGTGTTGCAGGTTGTTTAAAATATTGTATTGGTAAAAAAAAATTGGTTCTCTATTTACGTTGAGTTTTTCTTCCGACACACTTAGTTAAACTATATTGAATTTCTTGCGTGCACGTGTATTGTTGTTATTATTTTACTAGTGGCGATGACGACGATATACCAAGTGTGTTTAAATGGGACAAGGGATATAGGATACTAGCGAATTAGGAAGTATCGACGACGTTTGCACATAATACATATACACACATATAATAATATTGTTATATAATATATATCACACATATTATAACGGTCCCTATTCGAAGTTACCGCGGGTCGTTAATCAAGTCCCCGAAATGACTAGGCGGATTTAGATCGCGCGACATCGGGACGTCAATAAAACGCAATAAACACCATTATTCTGTTTAAAAAAAAAAAAAAAAAAAATAGGCAGAAAGGAAGGAAAAAAGTAGTATGAACAATAATATCATATATTATTCAATGGTGGGTAAAAATAAAAACGTAAAAAATATAAAGTCACGGTTTACCGAATACTGTCAAGGTATATCATTGTAGAGTGGCAAAGGTCATGGGCGTCGAACGCCTATTAAAATGGAATGATATTATGTATTATAGGGGAGAGCGAAATATTGGTCTCAAAGGTCAGCGGCAGATGTGTGTGTATATGGCAGTACCAGTGACAATGAAATAAACGGGTGAAAAAAAACCAAAAATATAAAAAAAGTTTTTTTTCGAATGTGTACATAATTTTTTGCATTCTTAGATTTATCGAGATCGATCGACGCGTGATCGATTGATGACGTTCTGTCCTATAACAATTGTCGTTTTACACACAATCTATAACTGTTATAATAATATAGTATAATGTATATACTTTTTTATTAAATAACAATAATATGTTCACGAACGGAACCAATAGTTATGAGTGTTTGTGCAAATCATTATTATTTGACAGCTTTTTGGATCGTTTCAAAAAAAAAAAAACTCTTTATGCGAGAAAAACTAGTAACTACTAAGATAGAAATTAAAAAGTCCTATACATTTTGATTCTCATTAATTATTAAAATTTGTATAAGATCTTGCGTTCCATTTTGAACACGATAAGATGAAAAAGATATATTACTATATAACGAGACGTGATAATGTCACTTCGTTCCGGCCGAAATGAGCATTCGAAAAAATCAAACTATACGCGAGCATGTACAACGAAATATGCATATATGTGTTGCGTACTCTAAGTACAACTGGCGCGACTGGCGCGCAGAATCAGCGCAATAAAAACCCATAAATATACCTATACCTCTACGCGTATACTCATCGCGGTACGTTCGCGACCATAAACACTATATTACATGATAATAATATAATATATGTTAAACTGTATATTATTAAAACGTATCGTTACACCTGTCAGACCGAGTTATGTATAGCTCGGCCATCTCGTTTACATGCATTACGCGTATAGGTATTTAACTGTGTATAAATCGTAAGTATATTATTATATTATATTATATTATGCATGTATACCTAATATCGTTTTCGGTATACACATGCAAAGGAATGGATGGATGTGGTTTTTTTCGCGCCCGACGTCGATTTTCCGGACCGAAACGTCGATCCGTCGTAAATATATAAGTATATAAAAAAACGTTTCTGATCTTACCCAAAACCCCCACCCGCATCAATAAAAACACAAATAATATTTACATATTCCATGTACCCGATATATCTATCTATATGTATATACGTATTGGTACGGTCCAACCGTACACATGTACCTACCTACGAATATAATATTATAATATATTCTTACAACCGTTAAGTATAATATCATAATTTCGTATGGATACCGCGACTACTGTATATACACACAAGCACATATAGATACAACGAGCGTGTGTATTGTGTGTATCACGTTATTATTTGTATCAATATACAATAATACTATAATGTACATGTTATTATAATGTGTCGGATATGCGCGCCGCACGTATCGCATTTTCCACGGTGAACGTTTTTAATAACGTGTTTTTTTTTAAATTTCATTTTTTAAATAATCAAACAGCCATTCCGTTTTTCTTTGGGAAAACCAAGTTCATCGTACGTTTCGTGTACAATTAATTCACACATACGCGTACTGATAACGACCGAACACTACAGTATAATCATCACGGGTTTCCTTCTCTATCTCCAAGTAGTTCGATCACATTATACCGCAAGCATTTTTCAAAAATGTCGTCCTGTTTTACACCCCTATATACTGACCAAACCGACGAGAAACACTATATTAACTCCAGCAATACTGCAACGGCACTGAGCGCAAAACGGAATATTTGTGACTCGTATGTGTTTACCCGAGACCGAGATGAAGTCAGTTCAGTCGCAAGTGATAGTTTCAATAACCGGCGCCTACGCACAAAACGTGAACAATTTAACGATAACTGCAGCAGACGACAGATTGTATATTAGAGTATATGCATATAACATATTATATTATTATACATAATATTGGGTAATAATAATTACCGTTGGTACGTATATAGACAGAGCCTGCAATGTGTGTGTACGCAACGGAAATATCCAATCACCGTTTGTCGGTCGGACAATTATCGGTATACCGACGGAAATCGATTATAATGTATAGTAATAATAACAATATTATGGTGCATCTAAACACATTTATACATCATAACGTGTGCTAGGCATAAACGTCTGACAGTGGTGGGCTGTATAGCGACGACGATACACCCGCGGGACGACACCGCGCGTCCGACTAAAAATCCGATTTTTCTCCTGTCCGACCGTTTGTTTTTGTCTCGACTCGTTACAACATTACACGAACGAGTGGTATTCCCGCCGTATACACACACACACACACACATAATATTAATATTATTATGTCCGTGCGTTTGATAATTACAATGTGTCATCGCGGTCGAGTTAATTTCGGCCGAGTGGTTAATGACCGCCGACGCCGCCCCGAAATGGAAAAGTACAATATTTGTTGTTGTTCGCCGCGGTCGCTTCTTCTCTTCGAACCACGCGGCGCCGCAGCAGGTCTTACATACGATCTATCTTTCTGTAATCATTTATCATTACTCGGCCGGGTACGGCCCCTGCAGTGGGTCTCAACCGTGCGTCGTCGGCGGTCACACGACTCGCACGCCGTGTGCGCTACAGCAACAAGTCGTACGCGGAAACAACGATATCGCGTGTTCTTATGGCCCCAATGACATCAATAATCTTCCGTTCAGCCCCCTCCGCCAGATCGCCAACACAATGACAACGTATACCTTTTTACTTCCGTACGGACCGCAGTGCGTCATTATGGTATTGAAAAAAGGAAACGCCCGGTCGGAGACGTGTGCGCAATATTATACAACAATAATTGTATAATATAATATATACGAAAGCATTTTTTCGGTAAACGCAATAGGTACATGGTATGTACAATAACGTAGGTACGCCCTAAGACACGCGACTCACGAATTTTGTTTCGAAGAGACGGGAGGAATCATCTGCTTATATCATTTTCGAATCGTTCGTATACATTGTACCCACGGACGGTGCAATGGATCTTTTATCCAGTCGCGCGTGTAGCAACCGTTTTCTTGCGTTAACATTATGGGAAAAATGGGAAAACACCGTAGCCCACCCTGTCACGCTGTATAATACCACAGAAACACATTATCCGACATATAATAGAGTACCTATCCAGAACGTTAAAAAGTATAATATAGATTCGTAAATACACTTATGTGATCGATCTGAGTCGCCCTGGTCGCGGTTAATAATAATAATAATAATAATAATAATCATTTTTAGTTTTATCTCTGCGATGACGGGAGCCCCCGCGCTCAAGGTATATCGTCTGCATGTGTATATATACATTTAGGTATTAGGTATATGTACGTACGTATATTATATTATTTAATGTGTGTATAAATAATACACGTATCGTACTAGACTAATATTGTTTTTGTTTAATGATTCAGGTGTCTGGATGAAAAGGACATTTTGAGGCCTCCTGAAGCGAAACAAATCATCGACCTGTGTATAATATGTCGATGTGTGTATGTGTGCGTATAATACGTACAGCGTATTATATATTACATCGTTAACGTTTAATTATTGCACTGGCGCCTTTATGTTTTCCCAAATTCATCCGTCCCACACAAGGCGGCGGCGGCCCTCGACGTATTTGTTTTGCACCGGTTCGTGTATTATATACCTTGGTCGCTGGTGCTACGGGTAGGTATGTAACGCACCAACGCTGTTTGCCGGGGGATGTCAATCCGCGGCACCGCCGCCGCACCGTGTGCTCCGAAGAGTTCAATATCACAAGTCCATCAATCAAACTTCGAAACAATTATAACGCTCGTAGAACAATTGATTACGTTATGATTTATGATTACTCTTTCAACTAATGAACATTCCGATTGTGTTTGTATTCTATACAATAATGCCTTATACACACACGACATATTATACAGATATTATATCGCGTACACCTGTGCATATATCTAAATAATATTTCCGGAACAGATATAGAAACAACGGTCGATCGTAAAAAATGTCGGGTATTGTTGTGCTGTTGTTATTATACGTATTGTTATTTGTAATTATTTATCAAAAGTCTTGCAGCGAATATCAAATTTTCGAAAAGGAGACAACGATGTAAACGTCCAATTATTTATCGTGGGGAAAATGTCGTTTTTAAACTGGCAAATAAACCACACATAATAATCGTGTGCATACGACAAATGATTTGGTCGTAAAAGCCGCGAGGCATTCAACCTTAGTGGCCTCCAATCATGACTATAAGATATTTATAATAGTAATATTAATAATAATAATAAGAGAGATGGTTAAGAAAAAAAAAACTTATATGAACCTATTGTTTGTTTTTCAAACATTAGACAATGGATACACCGTTCTTCGGGAATATAACAATTTTCGTAGGTATTATACACATGTACACATGAAAAATACATATATCTACAAGAATTTTAATAGAAATTATTCTGGGCGCTCCCGATTTCCATTGTACGGCGGCGACGCGGCCGTATACATTTAGGTATTTGTATTTTACTCTTTTTATGTTATTATTATTATTATTTTTTTTTTTTTTGTGAGTTAATCCGATTCTTTTGTCCTTGGTCACACAAAAAGTCAATAATATGATTGGGTTCTACTACAACTACATCTATACTTATACTATCCCCGACTCAATAGAATTACGTACATTTTGATTGTGTGTGTGTTTGTTTACAAAGCGACGTCCGATACGCATGTACCACGAATTTGTGCCGTTTCCAATACGTGAAGCAATATATAAACCAATGACAGCAGGTGCTTGTGAATAGAGTGAGAGAGCGTGAGTAAGAGACAAGAAAAATGTTTCTCTCCGGCACACGCACTACAGATGTGTCCACACATTTTGTTGTTATTCATCGGAAATCGACAATATATATAATATATACGGTTGTCAGCTACATGATATTATTTATATTATTATACTATTATAATGCATAATGTAGGTACGCGTCTATGTACTCCTCCCGTGAAAAATCAATGTCGTTGTCGATAAAATAGAGAATCTTCCCTTATAGCTGTAACCGAAAAACGTCATTTCACGGTGAAGGGAGGAGAACTTTAAAGCTCGAACCGTCTAACACGGAACCCGTATAACATACGAGTAGTTTAGACAGAATAGTTCAATTCTATGGTTCAGCGTTACGTAGGTATGTCATTCGATAATTGTTTTCAAATCGACCGATTTTAACCCGATATTAGGTATGTTATATGCGAATTATACCGTATTACCGTGATTTCCGAAACGGTAACCACGTGCTTCGTGACCGTGATAATAATATACGATTGTTGTATTGCACGCGTGAGTAATCGCTGTAGGTAGGTAGGTACGTATATAATACAGGCAAAATCTCGCGAGCTCGACATCTTACAAAATCCACTGTAGCGGGGGCAGCTCTCTGCTGTAATGTCAACACGGATAAAGCCCCGGACCGGTTAAAATCTCGTTCCGTCACCCCAACGAAACGGTGTAGTCGAGATGATGTGTTGCGTGCCCACGTCGCCTCAATTAAAGCCGCCGCGCGAAACGGTGTGACGAAATCGTTATCTTCGCCGCGGCAGCAAACGCTGAACGTCAGCCGACGAACACGTTTGGCACGCGTGCTCAACATAAATTAAGTTCAGTTTTATTTTATAATATAGGTACAACATTATATTGTTAAAATTGTTTTAACGGAACGGCGCAAAAAAATAATATAATTTACGATCGTTTTTTTTTCCAAATGGGATTGTGTAGTCTAGATATTTATTTGCGAAACGGGTCACGAGCTGGCGAAGCGGACGTTATCTATTATATTATATTTTCTTATACGATAATAATAATTATGAATTCAAAATACGAAACTGCTATATTATATACGAGAACACAAACGATAATTTGCGACGGTCCGTATACCGAGTATATATAATATTATAATGTACGTACATGGACAATAATATTATATTATTGTTATTATTGCATTTGATTGTGTGTAGTCGTACTGCAGTGTGCATCACGCTATGTTTCTTTTATTTTCCATACCCCCGTGCGTACTCCCGACCCGCAATAGAACGTTAATTTAATGATACGTTGCGAACAGATTGAATAGAAAAATAATTTTAAAAAATCGCGAGGTGGGTTTTTGTACCGGTTAAAAAAAATAATAATAATATACACCACATAATATATCATGCATATATATATGACATTATCGTAATGCCGTGTACACGACGCAATAATCATCCGCCGTCTCGTAAACATACATATACATACGTATATTATATGTACGCGTGTATAATATTATATTTATTGTATTGTGCATGAGTGTGCGTATGTTCGTGGTGTTCACTGTATATATATATATATATCTAGTTACTACATTCACAATGGATATTTTACCGTGTTACGTCAATTACGTGTGTACGAGAACAGGTGGAAGAACGCCGCCGGCGGGCGCATACGCGTGCTAGCGCCAGAGACGAAAAGTCGATTGGCGGCGTTACAAGTTCGCTGCCGTAATATATATTACCACGCAGACGTGAGAGAATCGAACCACCAATTGCAGTTGAATAAAAAGAATCGTTACTCTTTCCATTTCTCCCAATGGTGTGAAAACAGTTCATTTTTCAGCAATTTAAAGAGGTGACAATAATCATATAAGTGTGATCGAACACAAAGTATGATGCGACTGTTTTTTTTATTTTGTTTTTAAATGAGAGTGGCTTAATCCGGAAATTTCGCAGTTGTCCGCAAAAGTCTAAATATGCAAGTCTGGACAGCACGATGATCGACAATAAATAATTATTATGTGGAACGTAATTCAAACGCATTTTCGGGGGGGG
>VUJU01000055.1:202653-213605 GCA_009835225.1 Aphis craccivora
AACGCATTATACTATTTCCAATGGCGCCGGCGTAACGCACGCGTGATACATAAATCATTATATTCGGATAACAACTAAATAATGTTTGCGCATTTATATAGGGCACTGTCCGAACCTGTGTGTCAGTTAGTGAACGGATAAAAGGTGAAAAAAATATGGTGGCCAAAAAAATTGCATAAATTATAATAGGTACATATTATAACGAGAACACACGCGTGACGGGTGTGTTATATTATATACTTTGTTTAATTGGTAAAAATAATAATTATTATACAAGTCTAATAATATTAGGCATATGTGTGTGTATTATTGTACCTATATAAGAATTTATAGTTAAATATTGAACTCGAGCGCATGCGATTCCCGTTGATCAGTACGTTATCCAACCCGTTTCTACTTGTAATGTCTATTAAATCTTTGTTTTTAAATATTTAAAAACCTATATATACCTATATAACATTAAATAACATGAAAAATTTTCTATAATATTACACTAACCGTATTTACGCAGCATTTATTATCTGTAGATAGTAACTAGATTAATTAAATTATAATAATACGCGTATTTAAATATATACATTAATATGAATATTTAGGCTTACTCAACTCGACGACTCGTTAAACATACAATAACAGAAAACATGGCAATTATATGTACCTATCCTAAGGTAATATTATTATTAAGTACCTATATGCAACAAACAAAAAATGTATGGAGTGCATAAAATTCTCGAAGGACAAAAATCGCGAATGTCTTTCCGTCTGCTATGCAATAAATATTATATAGAATAAACGCACTATTATCATCACACTCCAGTACACCATACATCGTGTACTTTACACGCTTAATATATTATATAGGTTCATATAATACGTATATTAAGTATTTACTCATTCAAGATGTTTATACCTATATAATATATGCATATTTTACGAGGCCGGTACGGATGTGAAATATTATTATAACGAGTTCTAAATAGTCCGCCTAGCAACGCCGCCCGAAAACATTCGCTTTCCGTAATAAAACATAAAATGTAAAACTACCTATATAATAAACCCAAAACCGTCGACTATTTGACAATTTATTTTTTACTCTTACAATATCCGACGTGGATTGCGATATCGACCTTGGCGGCCGAGTACTTATTATATAAATACGTCGTTTTTATTATTATAATTATTTTATATGGTATATATATTATATATCCGAAGGTACATTTTATTATACAAATAATTATTGTTATTAACGCCTCGCGGCGTGGTATTATAACAGTCATCGTGACATTTGGACCCGAGCAGTGCCAATATAATATTTATATATTTCACCGTGAAACGAGTGGAGTGTAAGGTATTATAAATACTTAAGACGTACGCAAAAACGATTAGATTTTGCACGCTGCGAATCGTTGCGATACCGCGAGTTGTATTATATTAATACGGTATACATTGCAGTGTACCTACTCGTATACTGCAACATGATAATAATAATATAGTTTTAAAATTGTATTCGATCTAACTCCCCCTTCCCGCACGTCAGACAAGACGATAATATAATATTATAATATATATACCTACGATATTTCTATATACTGACACGGTGACCTGTTATAGGTAGAGAGAATAACATAGTAAATAGTTTATTATAGTGTAAACTCGGAATGAAAATCAATCGATCAACCTCTGCAGTTATACATCACTTATACATACGTAGATCGAAAAACGGACATTTTCGTGTGAAATACTTGAACACAGTTTATAATAATAACGGTAATAACGATGATAATAATAATAATAATATGACGTGGGTACACATGAATCGGTGACAAGCTGTAATTTTCGTTCGAACGATATACGTGCAGTACAATCATAAACGCAATAGTTTACATAATAATATATATATCTGTAAGTACATTTTTACATTATATTAATATATTATAGTGGACGAGCAGCGTTTGTTGCACCGCGTCTAAAATCGACCGAAATATTTTAAAATCGTTTTCTCGACCGTCTCTCTTTGCTCTGCAGCTCAGTAACACGCACTACATCAAATCATGCATATATATACATATCTGTATTATAATATGAATACAATAATAATAACGCGAAGACTCGTGTCGACGTTCGAATATTTACCAAAAGATGATTCGTGCGACTCGGATACAATTCATCGCATGATGTGCAACGTATATTTTTAATATCATACACACTTACAGAAAAGAGCACGTACTATTATGTATACATAAGGCGAATAACACAATACGAGAAAAGAAAATAAGAACGAATTCTATACAAACAAATCTGATATACACACGTACAGGAGCGACAGAGCAATGCTCATATTATTATATTATATATAATATATATATAGATAGGTATATGTGTGTGTATGGACATAGACGAAGACGCGGCCATTATCCCGCGGCGTTAATTTGGAAAACGTCAGCTAAGTAATTGTTGTCTGCAGTGCGCGAGCGGGTGGGCAGGCCGGCGCGAGTGTGTTATACACCTATAGAGGATATTGTATATTATATTATATGTGTGTGTAACTGCTGCAGCGGGCGTAATACGCGATTGCCTTTCGACGACGACAACGACGACGAAGATCGGTCTGTTCGGAATTACGTGCGTCCTTTTGACGAACACGCATGACGAATGATAACAAATAGACACGGACTCGCGGCTGTAACAATATTTATTTTTTTAAATTACCCGAGAGCCCGTCGTCGAGACACGGCGTATCCGAAAAGTAATTTCGAACGACTAGATGTTGGTTTTTTTTCGGCTCCTTTTTTAATTTTTTTTTTTTTTTACCATTCTTCTTCCACGTCGCGTCTCTTCGCATCCGATTCTGTCTTTCTCTCTCTTCCTAGAGCGTGCGCGAGCGCCCGTCTACGACGTGTTTGATTTGGTTTGGTTTGTTTTGTTTTTTTCCCTCTGCTTCCAAACACGCTCATTGACGTATTGATAAATCATTATTATTCTCGTTGTTTGTAGACCCGTCGTCGTATAACATAATAACTAATAACACATAGGTACACACACAAATGCAACAAGGACACACACCAAACCAAACCGATATATACCATTACCAGTATAGGTATTATTATTATTATTATTGTTGTATACACAGTAACGCGGCCGGGATCCTCTCCAGATTCCCCATAACTAATTGGTCCGACGCACTAATGTGTTTCGGCGGGAGCCCCGTCTCGTCCTCCGCGTTAGTAGGTATATTATATACATTATTTATTTGTTTATTATTATTACTATTTATATATATATTATATTTTATTAATAACACAACGATTGTTCGGGAGCAGCGTTTCGAATCCGCTGAGAAATGTGATGTGTATTTTGTGTTAGATCTCATAAAAGTGTGTGTGTGTATAACAATATTATACAACAACACAATAACGATACGACGAATTATGTATTATCATGTGTAGGTATAATACACCAGATTCATTTATGGCAGGAGTCGAACGCGTGTCTTCAGACGCGCTGGCATCTCTTGTGCCCCACGAGAAAGGAAATGGCTGGAGCACACGAAGGACCGAATATGTATTTTTAAGCACATAATCATAGGTTGTCGGCCACGACGGCGGGTTCGTTCTTCTCAGACTGCCTAAATCCGACCAAATGACACGCTTGTTGTTGTTGCCGTGATAGTGTGTTGCAGTAGACGCAATCGTGTACCCCCCGGGAGCGCATGTTTTTACGGGGATATTTTCTGTATTAATTTCATTAGCTTAAGATTATTTTATTTTTTTTACGTTTCACCGACATCACGCGATGTCTGTTCAGTGATTCTCCAAAAGATACACACATAGTGTTTACTAAATACACATATTTTATATATGCCATCGACGATTATCCTCATTGTTTCACCTTTATGCGTATTACTTATAAGTTATAATATACATATTTGTAGTATACCTACGTCATGTCTGTATATTATCATTAGAGAGACGCGTTTACGAAACCCTGGCGAAATTTAATTTTTAAATATAGTGAAAAATGTCAGATTAAAACGACTGCGGGGAAGATGTTTTGGACGCAAAAATCGATCAACCGGTTTTTTTGTTTTTATTTAATTTTTTTTTCTCACTCATTATTTCTGAACGACTATGATTCACACAGAATACGGCAAGTAGAATATAATAGGTGCTAGTGAAGTTTTTTTTTTTTTTGCTTTTTTTTCATTACTTTCAACATACATACGCACGCGACCGAACTAACAACCAGATCGATATTTGGTAAAATCAGACCAAAAACAGTACTGCGCGCCATGAACGGTAACAGAAGCAGCATTATTATATAAAAATAATGACTTAGGTGCACACATACGCGCACGCATAATACACACACACGCATAAAAACAACTCTCGCTGAACCTATGAATATTATAATATGGTATTCGAATAATTGCACGTGCATGTACAGTTGAACTATATATAATCATTATATTAAAATCGAGTTTCGGTTATTTTCCTCCTTGTCTAAGTGAATAGAATGAAGCGGTCTGTGCTCAGATCGAATCGTTTCGGTCCCGATACGACGAACGCCTACCGAATATTCTAATTAGTACAATATTTTTTTTCAGATTTACTAAAAACGATAATAGTAACGTAGGTATATTTAAAATATTTGGTTTTTGTGGCACGCATGTACGTCTAATTGTGTTTCTTTTGGCCGACGGTAATAATTAATTATTTAAAATCATTCATTGTTGTTGAGTAGTTATAATATGTGTAATGTGTATATACATAATATTATTATGTTTATGTGCCCCATAAGATATAACGTATCATCGTTTAAGCATACGTGTATGTACATTGTACAAAATTCGTGGGCTGAAGTTAACGCCCGCACAACAAATTCTTGGCCTCAAAAACGACATTCATATGCGTATAAAATTAACATCGAATGGATTATTTATTCTACGTTTAATAATTTTGTAAATGCGTCTATAATAATAATATTAATAAATGGTTGTCGCGATGTGTATGACGATAATATATAATAATAATAAACCAGTCACAGTGTTTTTGCGTAATATTATAATATGTTTGGGATGGTAATCGTTTATAGATTTTTTTATTGCTTAAATAAAATTATAAAAATTGCGCCAATCACAAACGACCGATAATAGAAATCAGATTTTAAGAAGGCCGTTATTATAATGACAATAAATAATTATTAATTATACATTAATTTATGTAAAAAAAAACGTAATACTTATAAGTGCATATAATTTATCTATACTAAATTATAAATATGAAGAGTTTGTATGTTTAAACTAATTTCAATCAAATTTATACCAATAAATTTACTTGAGACTCAATTGAGGTGTTTTCCACTTTTTTTCAACCCCTTTATAGATTGCTATAGAATATCAATCACACATGAAATTTGTATAATTTAATATTTAATATATTATTTGATGTTTAAATGTATAATAAAAGATATACTAAGGTATACTAAAACCAAGATACATAATTGATATAGCGCAGTATTTTATATAATTGTTCATTTTTCTCAGGTGAAGTTGGGTTACATGTATACAGCTGTCAGCTAGTATATGATATATATATAATATGTATAAATAATTAACATAACTATTTCATATTTGGCACACACACACATACAGTAACTAGGTATATGTATTCAAAGTGTAGACACGGTCAAATCAGAAATTCTTGTTATAAAAAACTGTTGAGATTTCATATTTTAATAATCGCATAGAATCCCTACCATAATTTCGTGTAACACGAATTTCTTTCTGATCACAACGCGGTGTATTTCGGTTTACCTCTATATAACATAATCATGTACATTTGCATATATTATAAACCATTATATATATACACAGGCCGTGTGTAGAAACCGAGGTAAATGTTATCCAAATTTAATTACGTACATAATAATATACCTACTGTGTTGTCGACGATTGCAAAAGTGCGTGCGTTTTGATTGTTTACTATGAAATACTTCCGATAGACTATATACGTGATGGGATGCTGCGGTGAAATTTCGAGAAAAAAATAATCTGGAAAGCGACTTAATGTCGTCTTATTATAGTAAATATTAGTACATAACTATATCAAATCTGATATTTTATATTCAATACGTTTTCAATTATATACTATATTATTATAAAATAGAAATAGTTTAATAGGTACGCGAGTACCTATTCATATAAAATAAATTATTGACGTTTGTTGGATTTGGGCAAGTTTATTAAATTAGTAATAGAAAAATCTTCATAGTAGTGTTTGAGCGAGCATTTTTGTATGCTATATTTATTACAATAACTTTTGTATGTGAAATTTTACACAATGAATGTTTTCTTATTATTTGAACAAGTACTGTGTACGAATATCACAGATAACTATGAATAAACAAAAGATGTATTGAAAAACAAAAATATTAGGCGAAATATTTTGACCAAATATTAGACATACTTATGTCACAAATTTTAAAAGAAAATATGTAATTTTAATTTTCCTCTTTATATAATATATTCTAATAATGAAATTTCTGTGAATATATTAGTCCTATTTTTGTTTATTTATAATAAATTCAATATCATCTCGTGGAGCTATTGTCATAAGTTGTACATGTCCCTCACTAATTTTACACTAAGGTGATCTCAAATCTATTGTATAATACTGCCCAAAAAGCATATTTTACACATCTCGCCCAAACACATTGCAATTTTTATGAGCGTGGAAAAGCAATTAGCTCAAACGCATTACGGCCATAATAAATGTATAATACAATATAATATATAGTACGTGTAGTGTCGTGTACCTACGTATACGTATAATAATAGTTTATCAATAGGTATAGGTCTAGAACAATGACGGACAACCATGATCTATAAAAATAACACATAATAAAACGATTGTAATAAAAATAAAAATATTGAAAATCGTGCGGGACGACCGCTTTTCTCGGAAAATTCGCTTTCTACGTGCGTGTTTGTATGTAGAAAATATTAAGTATTGTGTAAAAATACTAGTCTTAATTGTAAAATTTCGATGGAACGGCAACGAAGCTAAATTTTCAATCTATTTTATACGCAACGAGTATTGCCATTAGAATTGATTAGATTATCCCTTGGTGACGAAATAGTGGACCGCGTAAATGTGATCCATACTAAACATCATATTAGATTTTTATGAATTCCATAGAAAACTATAGTCAACAAATCCTATGAGTTTTAGCACTATGTTATGTATACCTATCTAAATCAACTAAGACGACTTATGTTCGGGATTTAGACAGTGTACACATAATACCATGATATACACGGATATAATATAGATATCGTAAACCATCCCCTCCATATCTATATGCGACGGGATTATGGATTGTCGATTTGTCGTCGAAATATTTATACATGATTATGCCTATTACGTCTAGCAGCGGGGTCATTTCGAATTTTCCCGGCACGGAAATCGATTCCTAGCCGATCGGGATGATATTATATCGCGCATAAACATTATGACGGTATCAAACCAGCCGCGTGTCTGGCCAACTGTGCCCGACCGCAACGACAAAACAAAACGATCGATGGGCACCGGGTGCGACAGAATCATATCGTACGGATATTATTGTGACCATTATAATACGCATAATTATAGTGCATCTCGTGCGGAGCGTTTCTCGCGGGAGCCGTTAAAACCCGTTGTCACCATCGGCAAATTATTATCATTCACTGCATATTATATTATTATATACATTATACATATACCACGACGTATACACGAAATATGTACTCGGCACGCGTACACTACAGCCTTAGCTAATACGAACATTTGTAAAAGCCATTTGCTAGCAATAATCACTTACGTGTGATATAGTAATAATATTATGTATATAATTCGATACTTCAACAACCTTTGCAGCGGGTGAATACCAGATGCACGAAAGTCGAATCTTTTAGTCCGTATGGATGGGAAGGGGGGAAATAAAATGCATATTATACTGATTACTGATGTTACTTAAGGTACGAAACAGCTATACGGCCTACACACACACACACATATATATTTTGAATATGTATACACGTAATACCGAGGTTAATAGAGAAAAATCATCGGGTGGTAAAACAGTGTATAGGTATATGTTTATATACACTCGCATTAGCCTGGCGTCATAGTATTATTGTCATCGCGTGAAAAATTCTTCGCCGCCGTGTGCTCATACATAAAAAATATGTACCTACGTATCGATGTGTATATACAACTATTGGTTCGAGGTTTTCGAGACGACTTCCCGGACCCATTGTTCCAACTGAGGAATCAAAGATAATATAATAATTCTCGTACGGATTATTATTATAATTATTATGTTATGTATGTGAGTATATATATATATTACATTGTTTATGACTCGACAAATTTATAGATCTGAGAAGTAAACAAACGTGTATGGTATACTCCGGGTTGATCGATTTGTGTTACTCTATAATAATAATATTGTATTTTATCGATGAGTTTATTATTGTGATACATTTAATCGCGATGTCAGGTATCTCGAAAAAGAAAAAAAACTATACATGAACGATCCCGATACGGCTATAGTTACGTAAGATTCGTATTGTCCTATAAAATAATATAACAATCGTTATATTATAATATTCGGTATCTACGTATAAATGCGTTATACACCGTAATAACTGTGACCCCCCCGGTGGTGACGCGGTTCGAGCGGTCTACGGGATCGTAATAGCGATGCGGGGCACCAATAATACGCTATCTAATCTAACAAACTCATCTTAGTCCGCGTTTTTCACTGAGGAAAATTGTAAAATACACACAGTATAATAATATTATTACCGGTCTACGGATACTCGTTTAATTTAATTATAGCAAGACAGCCTATATATAATATTATATTAAGTACCTAATGGTTAATAACAGCAAAATAATGGCACATATACTCGTTTATAAATTTTTTTTAATCCGTGCCTTAATATGTGTAATAATACATACAAACAGAATTGAAAACCTATTTAATTACGCGCCTCAATCGGTCCGTGCCCAACGTTCAAACCGTGTTATGTAACACGAACAGATGTATAGCAAAGGATAATATTCATAATAACGTAGAAACGTATTTTTATTTTTTTTTTTTTTTTTGTTGTTTTTTACGGGCTCGAAGCATTAATTTATTTAATTCAGACGACCACTACCGACAAGTAACGTCCGTTATACTAGAAAGTAGTCTAGAGTGACGGACGGATGCAGCCAGTGCCCAGTGATGTATTCGCGTACGCCGCGCGCCACGAGCGACGATCGACGTCAACGACGACGACGATGACGACGACTGTAATAATTATCATTCTTCGGTAAGCACGTGCAATTATCGTGCTAAGCCGTGTATGTATTAAAAAATTTACAGCGGATGAGGCAGATATACGTTCGCGCGTATAGTTCGTTCTGTCGTTCATATATATGTATATTTTTTTCGGTCGGACCTAGTTTAATTAGCTGTATGGATTAATTAACGTTTCTATAATATAAATGTCTATTAAAACGAAACGGAATGAAAAAACATAAAACTCGTGTTTTTATTATTATTATTATTATGATTGTTGGTCGCGTCCGACATAATATAATAATATTATTATAACGTTTCCTCGGCGCATTCGTATGGGAATCGTATATTATATGTATACATTATAACTCGCAATTAAATTTATAATATACGCGCACGCACGTTTTGTATGTTTCTCTCGGACGATTCGCCGCCCGCCGATGTCATTACAATAGAAAACGAATAGCAATAATAATAACGTTGGTATATAATATATTATACATATATATAAAGGTAGGTATAATACCTAGACACATTGTTGTTATTCGAGCAAACGATTTTTTTTTTTTTTATTATTATTATTTTTTAATTACGATTACTATTTATATACGTGCGTACACACTGACGGGCGCTCGCGCACACACGCACACACGTCGTTACATACCGTAATTAAACAACGACTTAGACTCGCAACACGACGACGCGGTCTGTGAACTTGATATCTCTTTCTGCAAATATACTTCTATATATTATAATGTATACTACCTACTTAGTAGTATACTACTCTCGTATAATATACATACCCACCTACCTATGTATTACAACTATTGTGTGTAAATATTACTTTTAAAGATGAACGGTATTTTTACAACGTATTATAGGTACCTATAACAATTTTGCCATCAGGTTATCGTATTGTTATAAATTATGATACTTTTTTGAATTCAAGAGAAACGTTTAAAATATTTAATACAAGACGTATACATAAACGTAAGATATTAACTAAAACGTATTGTAGGTACCTATATATATTTCGGGATAATTATATTTTTTTATTGATCAATATCTGAACAAATAACTCAGCGTTTATAATTACAATGGTGTAGACCAAACGAAAATTGAAACTGCTTATGTCTTTTGTCAAGGTCACACAATTCGAAAACCAAAAATTAATGCAACTCAAGAGAGTTCACAGTTTGGAGCACAAAATATAAAAATTTGCCATAAGTGGTCACCATTTGGAATCTAAGGACTCCATGGAATAGATTTGAATGAGAATTGGGTGATAATAAGAAAGGTGAAATAGCCAGTTAATTGGTTAGTAAAACAATTGTATAAGTGAATTTTGCTTATACACTGACAGTAAGTAATTTTTAACTCTAAGTAAAAAATGCCACTTTTAAGATGAAGAACTTTGGATAGGAATTTTTGGACACAGTTGTAATTAAAAATAATTAAATTTAAAAAAGCTACCATATAAACCAATATTTCAACAACCAAGATATCGTTTTCCAGTATATAGCGCAAAAATAAAAATACATCATAAAATAAAAGTTAAGTCAACCACAATTATGCTAAAAATAAATAATGATTAAAGGGCAATGGATTTAAAATACTATACTATT
>VUJU01000056.1:0-12412 GCA_009835225.1 Aphis craccivora
AATTAAATATAATTATAGACTATTATAGTAATAATGCTAATTCTATTGATGCTCCCACATTGTTGGTACATCGTTGGGTGTCCCTAAAATAATCGTATCTAATTTAATTTCAATCATTCTTTGTCATAATGTTCAATATGCTCAAATTTTGTTTCTCGTATGTCCTCAAAAAATTAATAAATTTCAGCGTGTTGATAAACGTTAGGTATCCAACTAATAATTATTATCAGTTTATGAGACCACACGAAATGTCACTATAAACCTGTTTATCTACACCCAATAACCATGGTTCTCTTATCTTAAAACATAACCTGCATTAATAATGTTAAAATTGGGTAATATTAAAATAAGTGAAATTATACTGCAACGATGTCTTCGTCTTGCTTCCCTCGAGTAATCTCGGAGTTCTTGGGGCCATTATAGGGTAATTCAGTGTTAGGGTAGAACTTTGCAAGTGGCGAGTGGAAGGGCATTGATTAAATCGTTTGTCTCTGACTTTGGCTCGACCTTCACCACGCCACTGGTGAATATCTCGAATTCGTTTGTATCCTGATGACTTCCCATTACAACATCATATTTTAATCGCAATCAACCTGCGCGTTGCGCCGTTTACTAGCTATTGCCTCTGTTTCAAATGCGTTACAAACAACCACACTGTAACAAGTACGCGAAATCCTTCGGTCCATTTAATCCGACAATAATAATATTCGCTCTACTTAAAATATCGTTCCGAGGAAACGTTACACACACCCAAGTGTGCACATATACATACGCACTGCTCGCAGACGGATAATTTATGGGATTTAATATTTAACGATAAAAGTTTCGGGACGTCAAGTACATAATTAAGCTACATGTTTTATTTCTACGGCCGTTACAGAAAGATATAAACTTTTGAATTTATCGTCTGTGCTGGTGGTCGTGGAGGGGGGGATTCGTGTCGAATGGTGGGGCGGGTGGTCTAGCTATAGTGAAACACACGATTTTTCATTGCGTTTTCATCTTATTAATCTCGGATTTGAATTTTGTTTTATTCATTCATTTATTTTATATGTATATTATAAATGTCTATATTTTTTTTTTTTTTTTTTACAAACTCCACAGCAATAACCAAATAATTTAATAGTTAAAAGGGAATAGGTAGTATTAAGCAAATTTAATTTTTAAAAGTGACTATATTTCATTCTTCCATTGGATGACACATTAATTTCTATCACTGAATGGACGTTGTAATAGATAAAGTATCCACATGTTGGCTTTTCAACAACGTTGTTCTACTATTATTCAATAACATTTTTCGCAACCCAAATCATAAACCTCTTATTATTAACACTTATTAAAATATTGTATATAGAACGTAGGTATTAGGTACATTTTTATTTTATTTTTTATTTACTGTTCTTTTCTTGAATTTTTACTGACATTTTAATATTTTTTTTTTTTTTTTTTAATTATTAATATATATTTATATATAATACTCTTATTATAAATATTGAAATTAATTGATTTCCTATTATAGAGTATTTGATTAATCAACATTTAAAATAGGGTTTTTGCGTTCAAACGCAATATCAATTTAAAACCGTGACTCATAACAAAATATTCTATTAATATATGTATAAAATGTACGTACCAATTAATTGACGAAACGTATTACATAATGAATTTAAGTGTTTAAATTAAACGAGAGTTAAACATTTACAAATAATACGTTTTTCTCTCTATGTTATTATAAATTACAGTGACATAAACTATTTGTTGTTAGCTACTTCATATAGGTGACCAGTAAATTTATAATTTATTCAAAAACGTATGTATTTGTACAATTATACGAACAAGAGTGGGTACCTACAATTATTTAAATGAAGTGAAAATATAGTATTCATAACGAAATTAAATTTGGGAACTGCGTAACATCTAACCTTTACTGGTGGGTAAAAATATTTTACTACCACCGTAAATGTTAGTTCATTTAATTTAATATAAAATATTTTATGTTTGTATTACGTTTCGTTTTATAATTAAATGTCACGTATAAGTAAAGTATTACTCAAAACGTTATTGTAGTATTTCGAAAAATTTGTGTAAAATGTTAATATTTGAACTTGGTGCTTTTAGGAGAAAAAATATAAATAACTGATTTAATACAAATCGTGACGTTAACCCGATGTTAGAAAAATATATATTTAAATTTCGTTAAATTTACAACTTTATTCTCGACACACTAGTAGGAAAAATGGCAAACAGTATAAAGTTTTAAAGGTATATAGGATAACTTTTAATTTATGTTATTTTTTTCAAAATGTGTATTTCTTTACCATTGTAAATTTATTTAAAGCAATTATTTGCGTGCCAAATGATTTACGACAAAAATGCAGCTGCAGGAGATATTTCACGTGCTGAAGAGCGTACAACACTTGAAACCACCGCCATGACACTTCAGTCATTCATTAGTCCTTGCACAATAAAATTGAATGAGTGTTTTGGTTATCAAATTCGAAACACTCTTTTCGCAATCAACATTATTCTAGTATAATATATTATGCCCCCCGGGCGACGTCTATTGCATTTCACAAGTGAAATAATAATAAATAATATTGTCTAATAAACTAATAATCCAATCATACTATTAATATTACATAGTTTGATTATCAAAAATATTGGTAAATTGTATTACTTTTTATCTTCTTTTTTTTTTTTTATAAATCATATATTTTTTTTTTTTTAAGATTCTCCGGTCAACCTAACCTAACATAACCTACACAAATGTTAAAAATTGTGTACGAATCGGAGTCGGTAAATTGCGTCCCTCAAAAAACTTATAATATCTTCTAATTCAACATGATCAAGTCGTCGGATAATTTTTGATATAATATAATAATAATATGGAAATCACTCGATGGAATTATAGGTTAGGTTTCGTCCGGATTTATTAAACCGGTAGGTGTTGACAAGTTTATTGCACATGTGATATAACCTACGACTGATTCGTACGAAACATTTCCGCGGTTCTACTTAAAACGAATTGAGGCGAAATAAATTCATAATAATATTTTTAAACTTGATGTCTAAAACGAAATATACCTGTATTTACTGTTGGTGAACTCTAGGAGTTACTGGTATATTTGGAACACTTCCAGATAACAAATTAGAAAGAATTCAAGTGGTCGAGTCCATTTTATAATACCTCACCTTCATCCTAATGATCTCGTCTACAATTAAATCTTATTTAATATATTAGTCGCGTACAGTGTAGTCGATTATTTTTAACTTATGTAATAAATAAAAATCATAATTATCAGTCCTAGACCCAAGTTGTAATAGTAGTTATTACTATAAATCGATACACCACCCCTCTCTTGAACAATGGTAAAATAAGTAAAGTTATTTGAACGATACTTTATTACTATATAATATAATATATTTATTGTTAAAACGTCAAACGAATAAACAACCGGAAATAGTCAAGTATTTTACAGAACAATATATCATAATGCATATTATTTTTGTGTTTTGAATTAAAATAAAGCATAGAAAGCATACCTAATATTTTTTTTTTGTTCGAAAGTATGTAATATTTATACTTTTACCCAAAACAAAATATTATCACGCTTGTAGCTGTTTTTTTATTTATTTAATTTTAATATTATAACAACAACAACAACATCAAAATCAATTATATAGATACACATTGCATGGTATGGTATTTTAGGATTAGTTGAAAAAGTATTAATAATAGAGAATATACGAGTGTAACACATAACGTTCTGTGGCTCCTGAACACGTTCAAGACTCGTTAGTTATTATAATATAATATAGAAATTTAACATAATATATAACTTGTATTTAAATAAAAAAAAAAAAGACTTATTGAACTCTTGAGTTTATAATATTATATTGTCGAACAATGAATTCTTGTTTGTCAAGTATTACATGTAAAATCGTTAAAGTAATATTCAGTTAATATTTTAATCCATGTAAATGTTTCGTAATAAATCAGTGGAGCGTAAATAAAAATAATTAGTACCTGTATATACTCATATTATTATTTTATTATTATATTCCAATATAAAGTACACATGAATGTAATATTATCAGTGATAATATTATTTTATAACTGTGCAACGAAGACTTAAATCAATAAAACAGTTTAAAAAAAAATGAATTATTTTCCAATCGTATTAAAAATGTATACATTACTCCGAGTTAACTTGAAACGTTTCGTTGTATTTGGATAAAATTAGAAATATAATATATTTAACTCATTAAAAAATAATAATAAAATTTAAAACATTTTATTCGTTCATACCCAAAAAAGAACCGGTTTGTAATAATGACTGTAACTATTTTATGCTTAAATAAAATTAGATACCTATTCAACAGCTGCCAAAATTGTAATATATAAGAAATTCCGTTAGTCACTGTAACGTTTCATTATAAATAAAACCTTGAATAAAAACAAAAACCTACAAACGTATAATTAATTTTTTTCATACATATTTTTACTACAATGTTCTCTTTAGATAATTTATTTGAATACCACACACTCAAGTCGATTTTAAACATTTAATATCATAGATACTGCATTGCCTGGTTGTGAATGACTAATACAACACTCTCGACTTTATGAATATAAATATAAAATTCTATTGCACATTTCGTTTAAGTTGTATACTTGATCCCTGACAACCCAGACGTTAATAATCCTCTAAATTCTTATATACACTTATCCGCTTTCAAAACTTTAACTAGGTATAGGTACCTAATACATTGAATTGATTACGTATTAAAACCTTGATAAATAAATATATTGATATTTCAAGAAATTTAATTTCTCATTTCACATTTACAATTGTAAGTTATTGAACATTTGTAATTTTATTAATCGAAATACAATTATTATGATACATTTCATGTTTCGTAAGCACAGAACGAGGTCTTACGTTTCATAAGCGATTTTAATTTATAGTCAAAATAATGTCTGATTTTCTATTCATTCTCAGATACAAATTATGTGTTTGAAAGTATCAAGCGACATGTTTTATAATAATATCATTTTATAGCATATTATGTTAATAATTTGTACAAGTATGACTTTGATACTTGACGTTGAATAACATATTAGTTAAAATATAAATTATACGGTTGTTGTATAAATAACTATGTTAGATATTATCTCCAATAAATCTAACGTAAACACAAGCGAAATTAAAAACTAAAAAAAAAACTAGGAACATAACATTCTATCTGAACACTCGTATTTTAAAATAAAAACACGTGTTAGAAATATTATGATTATGTTTCTTAAATTTCTGGAAATGAGAAATTACGGGTTTGTTTATAAACACTGAGTAGAAATAAGGTGAAAACATTTTTCGATAATTGTCGTTGGTTAACATTGAGTTCACTCAAGACTGACACCAGGAAACTTTAATATCAAGTAATGCTGAAAATTAAATGATAAACGCGCAAGAAAGTATGACGTGTCAGAATTCAATTGTTGTCCAGCAAGTATTATAATAATCTTTGCGCCGTGCTAAAACTTCGACATACATCCGGATGTGACTGTATTGACCCACTTGAAATCGTTACGGCGCGCCGCTGTTTTAATAAACATATTATCGTATACTAATTATTATTATAACGTGTATCCGGAAACTAGTGAAATTTTTTTTTTTTTTTTTTAACACTATTTTAAAACAAACTTTCATTTGTTACATTAATGTACCTATTTACCTACAAAAATTTGCGTCCATTGTTAAAATAATATATTATAGTAAGTATACTCATTGTAAGATATAGCATTATATTTTTTTTTTATTGGATTGTGTGTTTTTAGGACTTAGGAAAAGTATGTATTGTTTTAGAAGTGATTTGTCAAACGCCATATGCCTACAAGTAAAGTATCCTTCGTGAATTGTAATTGAAAAAAAAAATATAAAACATGAAATGATCAATAAAATTCAATTTATAGCTGAATAGATAAATTATTATGATATAAAATTCTTTTTTCATTGACAGGAAATAAATAAATATACATATAAAATGTTATTATTACTATTGTTTATAACTTTTTCGGTTAATATAATATGGAAAAGTTTAGTTTATAAGGAATTCGATGACTTTATAACAAGATGTATTAACAAGCCATTAAAACTGGTCCATTATTTTTTCAAATTTTCTATTACTATAAAACAAGAAAGATACATGCATGTGCGATAAAAGTTTGAAAAACCTTTATTATTGTATTTTTTAGTATCCCATTTAATGTTAGATGCTGTATATATAATAGGTTATAGGTAATGGATGGAATATGACTACTTTCAAATATTCTTATTACATCATAATATTATATCAATTTAAACTATCATATATGGGCATTGTACAGTATATTATATTATTTCATTTTCTGATGGATTAATAAATTTGATGTTAAAGATATTTACATGGAAAAAAAAACCTATTTATCATTTAATTCTGTGGAGTAAGTAAAATATAAATATTTCAGTATTAATACAAAAGGAAATAAAACTTCAAAGTTAAATTTGTTTTCAGTTTTTCCTCTGAGATGAGATGAAACATTATTTTTTAAAATACCTTTAAACATAATATAATATGTTTCACAAGAACTACATTTTACTGTTAACAAAATTTAATATCATCGAAGCGAAAATAATATAGTTGGTAGCTTTAAAATATTGGATTTGATAAGCCGTATTTTTATTTTTTTTTTTAGTTAAATCGCATGAGCTGTATTAAGTCTAATAAGTGTATAGAATTTTATTAGCTAATAGTTATACTAATAGCCTCAAAAAGAAATAAAAAATAATTAAAAACAGCTGGTAAATTATTGATTAGCGCTAGAAAGAACGAAAATTTTAATTTTTTCAAAGTTTTAGTGTCAATTAAAATAAAATAACCTAATAAAATATTATCCTTGTTATAAATTGTATTACTCGAATGTAGGGCCACGGCAGTGGTCTATAATCACATCTTACGTATATTTGAGGGTATTATGAGCGTAAATAAACAAAACCCCCCATTTTAAAACTATAACAATATGTTATAGTTATGTTATTTCATTACAAATTGAAAAAAAATAATGGAAAACAAACAGTGTATAAAACAATGTAATTATCAAATAATGATTTTAATTTATAAAAGTTGAAAAATCCCCAGCAATGCATATTTATAATGCAAATCGAAAAAATAATTATTAATTAAATAAGCCCTGCGACGTAAACATTAATTAACCCTATAATATAATGACATATAACAAATATTATTTTTAGTTATCGTCTAGCGCTTATTGAAAAAAAAAGTAATAATAAAATAACATACTCCCTGAATCTAATTATTATTTTCCCTTTGTACTCTTGTCCTTGGATAAATACATTTTGAATTCAATATAAAATGTAAAATAAATTTAATGTTTATGTGTTGTTCATAAAATATTCACAAAAAAAATAATAATTGTCTGGTTAATAATAATATATTTTTTAAGTAAAAATATTACCACTACGAGAAAAATTAAAAAAAAAATGCAGTATAAACTATAAAACCTTTTTGGGAAAACTTTTTCATTTAAAACTTATTTGATAAATATAAATTATAAAAGATTATTGGATAATGAAAAGTATAAAATACTTATTATACTTATAAAATTCCAGAATCGTCGAGAAGTAAATAAATAAATTTTTAAAAGCATTCTCAGCATAAATTAAATTTACAAAAAAATTATAATATTTAATATTTGGTATCTGTGTACCAATATTATATTCAAAGTGCGAATTTAAAATATTTTCAAAAAATTAAAAAATATCGTAGGTACAAGGATTTTCTGTAATTAAAACAAGCCATTATTCCTTTTAACGTTAATATATAAATATAAATTAAATATAGACGTGATCAGAATTTCTATTTATTTCTTATACTCGTAGACCTTGTTCACGTGGAATGTCTATTCAAAGTGACGTATGGTTAAATATTTATGTAATTAATTGCTAACAATGCCTGTAAAATTACATTGTGTTGCACTTCTCCCAAATTTAGTCCGTTACTTTCTAACTTTTATAAAGTTTCAACTAATAATATATTATTTATGTATATATTCGAGGTAAAATTGTTGAAGAAATATTTACGATTTTCTCGACGTTCCGGTCGTATATTTTGTGAATGACATTTAATGAATGTGTGTTGAACACATGATAGTTGATCAATAAATTGATTAAGTCCCAGTAATATTTCTTAGTTATTACTTATTATTAAAGGATTTCGAAAATAATTTATAGTTAACCATTAAAAATGACAAATAAACGAAAATAAACAGAAGATTTATTACTATCTTACGAATGGAAGACAAATAAAACTGCTTAAAATTATTAAGAAAGAAAAATGGGAGGTTATGCCTTTTTTAAAAAAAAAAATCGAAAAACAATACAAAGTGATTATTGTAAATTAAAAAAAACATATTGGTATCTCATATTTATGTTTGGTAGATACTGAATTATTGTTTTAGGTATCCATTTATAATAATAAATTGGTCATATAATTATATTAATTCTTATTTATAAAACATAATTTAAAAACCATTTTGACTTTATATTTTATTATTATTACTCAAACGTACACTATAGTTTTAGTTATTTTAGTATATTTTTAAGATGTCAAAATTAAACATTCAAATACAATGATATGATTTTTCATTTCATTATAGTTAATTATAACTCAGCGATAATAGTAATTTATATTTTATATATTAATTTGTTAATATTAAATTTAAAATTCTTAATTTATTATACAAAATGATGATGCACAAATTAACAACGTATTTTAGAGGATAAATAACCCACATTTATAAATGTAATGTTATAATATAGGATATAATCTCATCAAATAAACATTATTTTAGCATTAGTTAATAGCGTTGTTAAAAGTTCCGTAGCAATGGATTATACTACTAAATTTATTATTAATTATTACTATAATAATGTCTAGGGTTTATAGAAATAAAATGTAATTTAAAATTTAATAATGATAGATAATTACTTAACCTTGTAATCTTATTTATTGACACTGTAAAAATAAAAAAATATATAAAATAAAAATAACGAATGGTGAGATTTTTTTAGTATTGTAATAGTTTAGAATATCTAATTTATGAGTAGTTTTTGATTTAAGTAGAAGAACTGGTTTTATTTTTATATAATTAATGAGACACTTATCCTACTTACCATATTCGTTCAACAATAATCGAAGTTTGTTGAGTTTATTTGAATTGAGTTATTTATTTATTTATTTATTTTTTAATACCATCATATGTATGTGTAAATAATATAAAAAAATTGTATGTTAAATAATATTTTATATATTTTCACATGATTGCCAAAGTAAAATATTTCAAAACACATTCATATTATATGATGTTTATAAAATCGTATTAAGTTTCGAACCATATTTTAGCTCTTATAAAAGCCATCGTAATTTCATAAAATATATATGTACTTTATTTTTAAATCATAGTTATTAAATATTTTGTATAATACTAACACTTATTTTATTTAAATAATATTATGTTTCCATTCTGTTGATACAAAATATAAATTTGAATTACAAATCAAAACGTAAAAAATAATTATAGCTATTAACTTTTGCTAAGAAAAAATTTAAATAGAAGTTTTGTTGACATTTAATTTTATTTTCATAAAGCTTTAGTTACAATTTCTACTTATTTATAAAATTCGTAGAATTTAGCTGAATAAATATTATGGATTTTATATTATATAGTATATAATTATATTGACAGTTAATCTAGTCATATTTAAGTATAAACCGAGTTTATATTTTATAATGTAGAATAAAGAAGGGATTTACATAATCTATACAAAATTTATTTGGTAATAAATAATAATAGTAAACTGTATACGTTACTGGCTACTATTGATTTTTCGATTTAACAAAATAATAATTTAGAATGAATTTTAATGTTAAAAATTAACAAATTTTATAAATTAGGTACTTATAATTTATCAATTATTAATTATTAACTTATAAGAGCGTACTATACAATATTTTCTATTAACTAAGACTATTGCTTTGAAAATATATAATAACACTATATTTTGTGATAAACAGTATAGGAAACGAGTTGAATGTAATAATCAAGAAATTGAAAAATAACGTTTTGTCAATTAGAAAAAATTATAAAGCATCTGTGCGAAATAGTCTTTTTACTTAACTTATGAAATTATAGACACATGCCAATTAAATTGAGATTGCTAAAAGTAAAAAAAATTAACAAGTATGAACAACTATTTTTATATAAACATTTCATTAAAAATCTAAATAATTTGTAAAAAAAAATGTATTATAAGTGTATAATTATAATAGTAATATTGTTTAATGGTACGTTTGTAGTTTTATTACGTTGATTCATGATTCTCGTTCGAAGATTTTTTAATAATATAATATGCATAAATAGTATTATAAGAGATATCGATAGAAAAAAATTTAATTACATTACATTTTCGTAAGTACTGTACAATTTTTTAATTTTTAATCAACTGAAATTATTTTAATCTGATCATGTTTTCATCCTAAACTATTATTATATTTACTGTGATATTATTAAATTGTGTAATAGTATTCAAATATTTTATAATTTATAGGTAAATATAATATATTTTTTGTTTTTACTTTCACATATTTAGTAACCAATGTCAAATCGAATAGTAGCATTAATACAAATAACAGTAACCGAATTCATCAATGGTGTTTACATAATTACACTGGAATATTTTAAATGTAAAAATAACTACCTTTGGAGAAAATTTAAATAACTCAAATTATGTATTTATTTGCTAACTATATTTGTATACGGTTAAAAATGAATACAGATTTAAATAGGCTATTATATTAGAATATATCTTTGCAGAAATGATTTTATATTATTAGTACCATTAGTAATGGAAATGTTTACTTGTCAAATGGAGCATAAACTAGCCTAACAAAGTTTTAGTTTCCTATTTAGGAGTAGAAAGTTAATGGAAATACAGTTAAAATTGTTAATGTCTCTTATGACATTATTGCTTTGGTTATGTTTTGTTTAGTTCAGGAAAATGTTACTAGTTAATTAAATATAAAGTAAGTTTAAGTTAGTGGATGGTTAAAAATCTGTTATTTTTTTTTACCGTACGTCAATCATAATAAAATCTGAAAAAATGTCAAATATTTATTGTATTAAGAAAGCTATTATAGTGTTAACTTTGGATTACAAAAACTAAGTGATATAATATATTTTCATAGTAAATAGTGATTTTTCTTATTATCATTATAATTTCGAGGCAGTGTGATTCGTGTTCCTACCTTAAAGCTTTACGTGCGTATAAGTAAATTGATCGGAAATTACTTTTAAACTTTACTACCGGCTTTGAAAGGTTTAAGATTACAACATAACGTCACTACATTATGGGAATATTTTGAAACTCTAATAAAATATTGGCTTAATTAACTGCAAGATATTGTAATATAGTGTTCCTAATATGATTTTGTGACGAAATAAATTATAATTAAATTACAGCTATATGCATATATAAGTATAATACATGCTTTAACTTTTAATATTAATACTCATAAGTTATTCGATGTTATAAACATTGATTTTTTTTTTATTACCAATCATTGTAATTTAAGTATAAGATAATTTATAATAATATAAACTGCTCTAAAAGAACCTAAATAATGTTAGTCGATATTTTATAAACGCATGTATAGGTATATTAACGTTAAGCACAAAACGTGAAATTCAATTTTAATAAATGAAATTCATGTTAACTCATTATGATGCATGATGCAACATTCATAGCTTTCAAATGTTAAATGACAACACATTCTCTTACGTTGACGTCTTGACATTTAATAAATAATCTTAAGTTTGAGTAGTGAAAGTTACTTGTACCATCAGTAAAAGTTAGTTCGAATAAGCAAGAAAAATAATCAAAAAATGCCAAATCGTATTTTTAGTAATATTCCAATTTTGAATTTGAATACAAACATACAATTTAAACTAAACATAAAATAATAAATTTAATAACGCAGCATTTTCTCTTGTATTGTAACTTTATTTAATAATAAAAGTTTCATGGGAATAAAATAAAATAAATAAATAAAATCAAACAAAAGGCTAACCCAGAGACGGTTGCCATGGGATACAGCATACTAATCATTAAATATAAATAAACCATTGAGTAAATGAAGTTACTAATTGTAATCATAATATTGAATTAATATATTATATTACTAAATTATATTTTGCGTTTTAATATTATTTATTTATTTATTGATTACCGATAAAGCTTATGACCTATTTTCAACCAAGCTTAAGTTTTTGCAAATCGCGCGCGAACTATCATTT
>VUJU01000056.1:12462-94399 GCA_009835225.1 Aphis craccivora
CAGATGTCACTCCAATCCCTCCTAATTCTTGAATTTAAAAAAAAAATTAATTGGACTATCAATCTGTACGACAGGTTTTAGAGTTAGGGTAAGGCAACCCTCAAGAAGCCGTAGAACAAACGAGGCTGTAAGGCTGGAACGACGTTTTCCCAGCCCCAACCTATTGTTTTTTTATAGCCGCACTACGGTAGCCGCCTTATAAACTCTTAAACGGCCTGTCGAACAAATTGACGACCCACTTTGTTTTTTTTTTTCTTAAAGCCATAAATTGGTGACGGGGGCTAGTGGTGCCAGTCGTTTTTTTTTTTTATATATTAAAAGAAGATGCTAAATCTACTAATATCACAACATACCTACTAATGCTGATATATCCGTGGTTATAATAATAATATAATATAATTTAATATGTCGCTGTGTTTCTTGTGTTTGTCACAGTCCACTATTTAAACTACCTACTCGAGATGCAAATAACACCGCCGCCGACGGTTTGTCGAATAATAATTCACGCCCAAACATATAGTAATAATAATAATAATCACTGCAACGACGATTATGATGATGACGATGACAGTAATAATAATGGCGATGATATTTATGTAACACTTCCGTCGCCGGTACCATAATAATAACGATATTACGGTATTACAGTTGCTCGAATCGATTCATAAAGTCCTTTCGGTGAATCTCTCTTGACCGTGACAACCGTGTATATAATAAGATAGTATTATAATACATGTTATACAGTAATAATAATAATATGCGATATGTGCCGCACTACCGTTTTTCAAGGACTCGATCGTGACCGCTGAGCGCTCGTTCGCCTCGACGTTCATTGTAATAATAATAATAATAATATCGTTATTTCACAAAACTGTTGCCGCTATCTTTTTTTTTTTTTTTCGTAATATAATACATATACATTTATTACTACTATTATAATTTTATTTTTTATTTTTTGGCGTCTCCTTCCATGCCGATGACACGTTGTCATCACAATATCACGTGCGCGCGTACCTTCAACACGATATTATAGGTGCACATACACGGCACGTACACGCTTATATTATATAATAACGATTATTATTATTATTATACCCGCGAAACCACCCGACGAGATGGTGCAATGTCGTAGGTCAGTTTATAGGCGTAAAACCGTCGAGCGCACTGGTGCACGCGCCGAAAACCCGACCGCGACCGTATTACCTGCAGGTACCTACCTATAACATAATACGAATATGATTATTATTATGACAGCAGGACAGAGTCATTGATTGTCGTCACCGCAGACCGTACACAGAGCTCGTCCTTGGTCGTGTTATAACGATATCATCATCACGCATTATATGCCTACCTACTACACCTGAGTGTACATCGTAAATAGTGTTCTCGATGGACTCGACGGCGTACGCGTTTTGAGCGGAAGGATTACCGTATACCCACCTGTTGAAAGTCTATCGTTATTTGTACCAGTGTAAAGATGTGTGTGTGTCTGCGAGCCGTTTGCTAACCTAACCTAACCGAAAAGGGATGAGATTTTTTTCGCGGCCGTCTCGCGTCTGGTAGACCCGAAATAATGCCGCGAGGGACGAAAAAGGCGCGAGAAAAAAAAACCAGTACCCTACGTCCTTGCTGCAAGCCGACCGGGACCGTTTTCGTGTATGTGTGTACATATTCGCATGTTTGTTAACCCCGTGTATGCCGACCCGACCTTTAACACATTTTTATTCGCAGTAATTTGTAATATTATTATAACACGAAAACACTGTACACAGTGTACAATGCATGTACATACTAACATACTATTGTATTGTAATAATATTCTTTATGTTTTATAGGCACATAAGCTACGTTTTAATATTATAACATTGATCGGTCACGACTTCGTATTTTCAATTTTCAAAATTTAAATACATTTTCATTGTCATACGGATTTTATAATACGCTATAATGTAATGACATTATTGCGGAATACTTCAACCGCATGACGACAAGTGTATCTCAAAACTAAAATCAAAACAACGGCAAATTAAGAAATGGTCAAATGTTTAGATTAATAACACGAATTTTGTCTTTAGTGTGCTTCAACCGTTGTACTTGACTATCTTATTATATTAATTACTTCTTAAGCAAGTAAAGTGTAATTTTTTTTATATACCTCATCTCATACACCTGGTTTTGATGGATTTAAGTTTCCTGCCCTGGAATATTTTTGTACATTGTAGAAGCCGTACACGAATTGTAATCCTGTAAGACGTGTTTATAGTTTAAACTCATTTCACGATTTTTTTTTTAAGTATTGATCCGTAGTTTGTACGCTTCATTACTCGTACTAATTGTAAACGACCACAAGGATTAAGCCGAATTCTTCGACTCCCCAGGCCTAAATTTCTCTTTCACCGTTTACCATAGTCTATACGCATACCTTATATACCTATGAATACGAATGTTATAATTCCACCCCTATATTTCAGTCTATTTAGGCATTTTTAGTCTCATTCTGGTGACTGTATTATTAGTATACAGCCAACATCTTGAAAATTACTTCAACTATATTAACCATAAAAAAAACAAAGTTTGAATACATTTTAATAGTATATCACTGTGTTCTTGAAAATTGTATACTGCAAATAAGTTCTCACAAATACGACTATCGACTATAATATTTTTTTAATAATCAAAATCTAGTGTCTAGTATTTACCTACGACCTACCTACCTCCTACATAAAATTCATATTAATTAACGAAGCCGGTTAAAATTAATTTAACATCAAAGTTATTTATTCGATACTTATATACCTACTCTTAGGTCTAATTAACATATTCATAGAATTTAAACGGAATAATTCTTGGTACATTAATGCTCCATGATGATGATAATAATAATAATAATATTAATAATTACGGTCTACAGAAAGATACAATTGTACCAACTATAATATGATAGTAATTAAACAATGACCAGTCAGTATAATAGCAGCTAGATCAGTGATTAATGAGTTCGGTGATGGTTTTTTTTTCATATTTTATCATGTAATCGAGAAATAATGTCAGTAATTACCGTACACACTTAATGGTATAGCGATTACTCACTAAGCTATCAAAGCACTATGCAGTTGTACTTATTGTAAATTTGTAGTGTCAAACGAAACATTATTATTGTGTTAAATGTTTATAATATATTATACTAAGTCCCAATATATATATTTTTAAAAATTATTATTGCTCAAATTATTATACTAAAAAAAAAAATAATAATAATAATATTAATAATAATAATAACCAATATTTTAGTTAGTACTTAAAAATCTAGATTTACTTCTACAAAAGTAAATTGTATGATTAAACAAATTATAAACATTAATAGGTAATAAGATCAAAAATATTGGAACCAGTATGCATTTTTATGGTAAGTACCTATTGAATATGTTTTAAAAATGGGCAGGTATATTATTTATTATTGTTAAAAATAAAATTATAATATTTTAATATTATACGTTGAGTATACAGTTGTGTAAAAAACAACAATCTTTAATATTTTTTTAGGCAAAAAGAATATTTATGATAATAAAGCGTAAATTTTGTAAATACCTGATAACAATCCTATTTACATATATAATTTTCATAATTATATTTTTTAAATTCTAAGTATTATTTTCAATGCGATTCTATAATACTATAAAGTAGGTTTTTTTTTTATTACACTTCAAAAAACTATGAAAATTACATCTACTTACTTAATTGAACATAAACGCATATAAATACATATATGTATACATAGTGTATTATTGTAAATACATTTATATGCTTAAAATATTTCAATAATAATATGTAAATTATACAAAAAAGCCAATTTTATGTTGACTTCTTTTTCACGATAAAATACTTAATAATAATATATTTATATTTGAAAGGTCATAAAATGTTTAATATATGCGTAGGAAACCATAAAAAGAAATACAATTGTCGTTTTATGAACTGGTAGATTCGTTACTTAATGGTACATATGTATATATTATTGTTTGTGTCACTATATCTCAACGTTCCATCAGTTATTGTGTTGTATTAGTGTCGGATTCGCCAAACGACTAAGCAAAACAAATTAAACTTGATAAATTATTAAATCAAAATGTGCTTTTTTGTGTGTACACAAATATTCGTTGAAATTTAGTTTCAGCAAAAACAAATCAAACCTATCAACACGATAAACACGTTCTAAATGTCTTTGCAATTTATGTTATTTCTGCCAAGAATAAATAGCAATTTTATTTTTTAACAATACAATGTTTGTCAGATTTGAGGTTTTCTTTTATAATAATAGTATCTACTCTGTAAATAAAATATATGAACACCTTTCATATAAAATACCTATGTATCCACTATATCCACTTAGTATCCATACATTAACTTTTGCAAGTTTATTGTACAAAAATAAGTAAAAGATTCTTAGATAATAATAATATTAATTTATCGAATTTACCTGATAGTGAACATGGTGAATTAATAGTTAAAACATATTATAACTTTTAAGTTATATAACATCACTAATTATTGTTATTTGTTTTTAATTAAAGTCATGTTGGAATCGTTCATAAATTAAATTATTTCCTAACATCAAAAAAGTTTAAATTATGTGTACAGTGTAAGTACTATCACATTTGTTTAATCAGATGTTATGTAATGCAGTTGATTAAATTTCATAGTTTATATTATATAGAAAGTATTTTAAGTTTTGTAACGTTATTTTTTATTAAAGTTATATTCTTGTTTCGTTTTAATTATTCACAAAACCATGCAAATATTTTATTTTTTTTCTTTAAACTTCAAATTATATTGCTTAATGTTTAAAATTGTATTTTTAGTAAATGGTTTTTAAATTAATTGGTATCTATAAATATTCCTAACAAAAAAACCTACAACTCCTACAATGTACTAAATTAAATAAATAAGAATAAATCATTTATTAAATTATTATAATATAAAAAAAATACCTATTTGACAGGAAATTTAAAAAAAAAATTACATTTTGTTTTTATATATATTTAGTTAGTGCTGAGGGCAATTACGCTTGACAATGATGGATTCATAATAATAATAATAATAAATATAATACAAAATTATTATAATAATAAAGACAATTTTTTTTAAAATTATCATTATTGAATTTGTTTGGTTTTTGTTATTATTTTTCATTTCAGTAAACTACTATTACAAATTCCGGTTTTATTATCATATGATCATATTATCATATTATCATATTCTATAATATATTTTCTAATTATTATGATATATTGGTTTTACAAAATACATAACTAAAACTATTTTACTTAATTGGAAATTTTAAAAATATCATCATCGTGGAAACAAGAAATCAATGATCGTTTAACGAAATAAATTTATAATAATTAGATTTTCTCGAGGTCAACTGCTTTATAGTTCAAAACTATGATTACCTGCTTATTTGAACTGTGAATTTTGCTTATAGGTCAAAAGCAACATACGGTGTTTAAAATTGTAAAACAATCTCTTAAAGACATTTCGATTAAATTCAAAAATAAACTTACTTTATCAATAATCCTCACCCACCACTAAAAAAAATAATAATAATAAATTTAAAAAAAACTGTTTATGATTTTAATTCTGTATTATTTAAAATTCAATATTTGAAAAATTCCAACTACAGAGGAACCTATTTACTAAATTTACTCGTGTTAATATTTTATTAATTGAATTTTGTAAAAAAGAATCTTGTTATTAGGTAATTTAGGTCATAGAAATGTCTAGTGCCTATAACCCAGAAACGTCAGTAAAAGTTTCTTTATGAATTTATTAGATACAAATATCTAGTATCTTAAACTCTGTTATAAACAGTTATAAGCACTTTAGTATTATAATATAACCATGTTTAAATTTAAGTTATAATTTCCATTTATTTTAAATTAATAAACATAAATTTCAGCTCACGGAAATTAATTTTAATTTATGAAATTATTTATAGTTGTATTATATTTTTATTTAGCAAAGAAATTTAATTTAAGAAGAATAAAGAACATTAATTTTACCCGAATAAATTCTAAGTAAGAACTCGTGTCATTTAGAACACTTATTATTTAAATTTATTGTAATATAATAGCACAGAACTTAACTGAAAATATTCATTAAAAACCAACCAATCCACTTAGACGATTTGCTTTAAGAACTTCAAATTAAAATCCAAATCAGTTGATTCAAAGACTTCATTAAATTATTTATACTTTTTGTAATAATTTTAAGCAAATAATAAATTATTCAGATTTAAGCAATACATAAAAATCATTTTTATTATTCTCTAGATTGAAGTTTCTACCATTTGAATAAATAACTTTATCAACTTATTAATTAATAAATTTAAAGGTTTCCAACAAGATGAATTCAATATTCTATAATACGATGTACCGATATTTAATTATATTTATTTAAAATATATTATAATAAATTAATACAATCGACAATAAATTGTTGATAATATATATACTGTGTATAAAAATAAAATATGATATAGTTTTCTATAAACTATTGCTAAGTAGATATAAGTGTAATACTTTTGAAAAAGCATATATTTTAAAATAGGTTAAAAGTAATATTGATTAATTGTATGCAACTCAAATATATACTCTATAAATTATGACTTGAAACTCTTTTTTTACGTTATAATCAAACATTTTTTTATAATTAGGTAGTAACTAATTGTAACATTATTATTTTTATATTCATATCAGTTTTATAATATTTAATCAACACATTTTTAGTATGTTGGTATGTCTAGTTAGACAAATTAAGTAAATTTATAGAATTGAAACTTATTTAGGTTATTATGTTTTATTTAGTAGGTATACAAATATATTTATAATTTATTAGGCAATACTTAAAAATATCGATGAGCATATTTTGAAAATTAATCTAAGAATAAAATTAATTTTTATATTATATTATTTTACATATTGAAAACATAGACTTATTATTAGTTACCTATAACAATAATAATCAAAGAAAAAATATATTCATGATAAATGATAATATTGTTGATATCATTATTGTTTTATAAAAAATTATCCTGATTCACTTATTGCGTAGCTCATTAAGAATTATTCATAATTTATTCAACTGATATTTAGTTTAAAATAGAATTTTAATCATAATAGATAAACAGAAAACCGATATAATAAAGGAATGCAGATTAAAATTGCACTAGAAACATATTTATTTTTAACGACTATAGAAGTTGAGATGTTTTTGTTTCATTGAGCTTTATTAAAAATAATTGTAAATGTTGTAAATTATATACAATTATTTAACCAATTGAATTTAACTGATATAATATAATATAATATATAGTTATTATTATACTTCCTAGCACGACCTCAATGAAGAATTCAATTATCTACGATTAGTTAGGTTATGTATATAAAAAAGAAAAAACATTCCAAAATGAGTTAATTGAATAATACTCCATGAATAAGAAGAATGGAATACAATTTTTATTAGATTGTACTTTGAAAAATTAAATTAAATTGAATTGGCATTCATATTTTTCATGTATTTTGAATATCTCTGGTTCAAGGTGACCTAGATTATTTTTAAAAGTTGTGAATTTAATTTACGCATTTTGGACATTTAAAGTACCTATAGTTATATACTTAGTTATATTACTAATATATTATATTAAAATTAATTTATGTGATTTGAAGAATTTAATTTTATCTCTAAAAGCATTTTTATACCTTGTTTTAAGACTACAACTTATTCCGAAATAGGTTTTTAATTATTTTATTTTATTGAACCTTCAAATCTTTAAAAGGTGTTAAAGACTTGTGTGATTTTAATTATTGTTTTACCTCGCATAGAGTCATAGAATAATAAACTATTATTACTTATTTGCAACTAACTCATTGTATTCAATTTAATATAAAAAATGTATATTATTTTATTATTTTCTAGGAATCATATATCATATGGTAACTTGTAAATTTTAAATTAGTTGCAATGCGATATATTTTATGTTGGGAAATAGTTTTACTATTTTCTAGAATAACCAGATTTTTACCGGTTACTGGATTAATTTATTTAGAAATAATTTAGTTATAACTATTCTCACACATAAATTAATTTTCATAATTTATGTTGTAGTTGTAAAAACTATAGTAATATACAGTAGATACTTGTATTAAATGGTCTCTAATATGATATAATATCGTAGTTTATAATCAAAATTATAATTAAAAAGAAAAATAAACTTCATACTGTTATTTTTCGTTTATCATGACTAAAATCTTAAAGATTTTAATATTATAGTATATTATTTGGAATGTAATATTCATATTGGTATCGCGATTATTGGGTGTATAAATTACATAAAGGAAAATAACACATTTAATTAGAAGTAGTAAATGGTTCAAAATAATTGAAATTCAAAACGCTAATCAAAATTCAATGTAATAAATGATAAATTACCTAGAGTACTACTATTTAGTAGGAAATTATGAAACATTAATTAAAACAATATGCAAATAAATTACTGTACGAACATAATAACTTTATAGGTACTTCCCGTGAAATATACAATTTATGTTGTTAAATGGCAAATTATAATTTTTAAATTTGAATAACAATATAAGTAGGTACCCAGAAAAACAAAACTTTACAAACAAATTATTATAATTCGTACACTATTTTTCAGTCATATCGCAGGTCGTGTGTCTGCACGTTGTGTGTGTGTCCGTCACAATTAATTGATATTCATACAGAAATATACAAGGAACAACTATACAGTTCACTAAATTTCTGGGTTGAAAATATAATCAATAATACAGCATTCTATCAAGTCACTTTAAACATGGGATACACATTGTTTCCTGGTTGATGGGATAGAAAATCGGGCAATGTCTGTAAAAGTTTAGAGGCAGAAATGCGCAAGTTGGCAAACCCATTTATTTAATGGACTTAGTCGTTTTGTTTATACTCATATACACACACACACACACGTAGACGAAGATATACATGGAGATTGATAGATAGATACATAGATAAATAAATATACACACATTCTCATGTGTATTATATGACGGAGAATTTATAAGCAAAAATGTTTCACTCGTAAATAGAACTACTTGTCAATAATATTTTAATTGTATTAAAAAACAATAAAACTCAACGAAGAGTAATGCGAAACGCTCTCGAACAAAAAGCAGCTCAAATAACCTTTTTGAATAATAATTATATACTTTAGTGTATTCAGAGTAATCAATATTACCAGGGAAACAGAACTCCTTAGAGTTTTGTTGACATTTGAATACGCATATCGTAAAAACAAAACTGTCTCATCGTGGTACCATTTATTACTGTTTTATTTTTTTTTATACTTGAATATATATACACACTGTACAGTATACACATTGGTTCATATTTATTCTATTTGTGTATATTAAAACGGTATAATGTGCATTATTTCAAATAATACTTTACCCACGCCCGCAGTGCCCAAATATAAAATCCCTTTTAAATCCATGTCTACTCCCAAGCATATACATTAATTATTTTCTTAAAGAATGAAACCAGGTTCACTCGTGATTTAATCACGGGTGCTTCCAGCCCAGTAACTAAGAATATTGCGTTGTGCCGTCTAATCTAATCCCAACAGTTGCCGAGATCTGAAATTCTTGTAAACCGTTTGTCTTATCGGAAAATGGTTGTCCCTTGTTTATAAAATATGGGCTGTGCTTGAAATGAGACAGGCGATTTATTCACATTACTGTAAAACAACGAGGCACCAAAGAGTCGGATGACAAAAATTGATAAATGTAAAAATAAAACACCCATGCCTATACATTTTCTAGATTTCTATTTTAAATGTGTACACAACTTATTTATGGAAAAGTGTAGCACAAAATCGAGTCGAAAAAATATATATTCGGAAAACCTATTACTATTATTACGATGATCTAGATAAAGCACAATATACTATTATTATTGATACCTATCAGACATAAGTAAATAATTTTAATCTATCAACATTTATGATTTTTAAAGCCGGCTCGAGTATAATAAATACTATAGATCCAATATTGCATTCATTTTATATCTTTGTAAAAACATTTTTAGAGACGATTATCTTAATATATTTGTTTATATTACTAAATAACTACTAGTACGAATAGTTATGAATTAGGTATCAAATTAAAAATTATCAAGTAATTATTCACTATATAGATTAAAGTAAAAATGGAGTTTTAATTTGTAATACAAAAATGTATATCAATAAATATAAAGTAGTACAATATTTTTTTTATAATTTTAAATAAGGTCTTTAATATATTTAAAAAATCAGAATTTTAATGAATTCATAATTAAATTGAAATACGAGAAATTGTAAATTAAATTGCATTAAATTTTATATATTTTTTTAGTTTTAGAGTAATATAAAAACTATATATAAAATATAATTAATAGTATTTAAGTTTCAGTCTATATAGAGTTAAAAAAAAAAAAAAAAAAAGTAATAATAATATCTGATAAATGATTTATTTGTCAAGAATGTGTGCACTTCAATTATTATCGATGATGACGGAGTTCAGCCAAACATTTTTTTTTTTTTTTTAGTGAAATTCGTTATGGGTTTTGTAATTGTACACTATGATAATTTCAAATTGAGTTATTTATGTTAAACTGGCAACCGTTTTCCAATTTTCCAAAGAACCACTAGAATATTCATTGTAATTTAAGTTAAGTGTGTAAAATTTGCACATATAATCAACAATACGTATAAAACTGAAAAGCCGTCCACCGAGTTATTTAGTATGCCGTCTTGAATAGTTTCATTTCGAGATATTATACCGGGAAAACCCCTATAATCATTTTGAACTTTGAAAGTAAATAGTAGAAGAGTTTCTAAATCTGAATATACTGCGTCCGCAAATACAAGTTGTTGTTGAATTCATTGCTTGCTCTTCTTGAAAAAGTATTGAGACTAGTTACGCGGGTTATAGGTACCTATATATATATATAAACATAGATACATAATATATGTGTATAACGTGTTCCTCATTACTGAACAATAATTGGAAATGCACTCAATTTACTTATTCGTTTCAAGCGTAAACCTTCATCTTGTTTATTCTGTCCTAGTAATGTATCGTACCTATGTATAGGTATGTAATATGGTTATTGTTATTTGAATTGGACGTGAGATTTCCGTCTACGCCGAGTTACGACTTACGAAAAACGCCTAAAAGTACACATGATCGTTTATTAGAAAAATCACAAAAATTGGTTTTACGTTAACTATCATAGTACGATGACTTTCGGTTAATCTTGTTCAACCTTTAAGTACAGTTTTAGAGGTATGTGTCTACTATTAAATGTTTACACGTCAATGCCACGGCTTATTAAAAAGACACCTCGTGATGATCAAAATAGTAACTACCAAGTCAAAACAATTAAATTTAAATATGACAATTTATGTATTTAATTTCGATTTTTCGTTCATGCAGGATTTATTAACTCCTTTTTCCAATAAACTTGGGAAATCTACAAAAAAAAAAAAAAAAACAATATAAATAACAATAATTAGTATACCCCTCAAGGGGTAGACAAATTGAGGCTCACACCACAGATTCATGTGGTTCATGTCTTGTTGTGCGACGCGTAACATTTTTGCTAATATAAAAAACAAATTTAAAATATCAATATAAAATGTATGTTTGAAAAATAATAATTACTAATATTATATGATTATGTATAAATTTGATATCTATTAAAAATAACAATCGGGACAATCGTGTGCAATGAATTGTACAATAGTTGATGTATATATATTTTTTTGTTTGTTTGTTCTTGGCTCTTACATTGCAGCTCACGGATCTCTTCTCGCTTGCCACCTTGTCTGGTATATTAAAATCTAATCATTTATACATTGACCGTAGGTAAGTACAGTATATGAACACATTATATTTAGTTTTTGACTTATTACATTGCAGCAACCAATACATTGTTTTCACTTTAAAACCTTAAAATATTGTTACCTACTCAAAATACATACTCATTGAATAATTGCATTATATAAATTTCTAACTTAATAATATTTGAAATAAAAGTGTTTTCACATTAAACAAAATACAATGAAATTAATGTTCCCTAAAAATTAGAAGTAATACTATTTTATGTTGGTTAAAATTTTATGATTTAAATCACAATTACAAGATATTGCTCGAGAAAAAAAATATTTTTTTTTATGCGCATCAACTAAAATAAAAACCATTTATAGAAATAAAATAATAATTACTGTTTAAAATATTTTAATAATTTTCTCTGTATAAATGTTCCTGTTTATTATTTATTAATTATTATTAACTATACAGAAACGGAAATTACATCATATTCGTTGAAAAAACATACTAAGTACCTAGTCATCAGAGTATTATTTAGTCATAAATATAATTTTTTTATTAATAGAACTATGATTTATGAAATGTTAGCTGAACATAATTCACTAGTTGAAAATAACAATTAACTATGATAGTTATTTTATTTTTTTTGTATATAATATTAAAAGCTTGTAGAGTATACACAAATAACTGTTTTCTTGCTTAAATAATTAATATGTGCTTTCAATTTTCTAATTTCAATACTTGATTAATAAATAATATTGAAATGCATAAATATAAATTCATAAATTTAAATAATATGTCTAATCAATAAAATGTTTAGTCTTTACTTATAGGTGTATACTGTTATATGTACTGATGTTGATGATACACGATAAAATAACATAGATAAATTTCTATTGCTATTTTTTAGGCGACTTTATTGTCATACACTCTATTTGTTAGTGTTTATATTTAATTTTAAAAATCATAGTCAGTTAAATTCTTAAGTACTCTAGTTTTACAAATATTCAAATTATTTTTTTCAACATTATTTCTCATATTTTAGTATAGAACTTTTATATCATAAATAGGTCATGTATGATACGCATACACATTTTATTTAATATAATGTCAGATTATTAACTTAACCGTTTTTCTTATGTATTATAATTTTGCATTAAACATACTTAATATTATTAAAAATTAGTTTGGCTTTTGTTTGAGGGTTTCGCCATTGTTTTAAATAACTTCAAACTATTGATTTTACATATTATGTAAATATTTAAATTGAAATAAATTGAAATTCAGTACTATCTTCAGTTCTAACTTATAGGATTTTTCAAAAGATGTCTATTCAAATAAAAACAAAATAACCATTGATGTAAATTATGTATTATGATAATGAAATTCGATACTTATCAGAATTATTTAAATAATTCTATTTAACTTTCTTTTTCTTCTTTTTAATAATAATGTAAAATAAATGTAACGATACTGTTACTATTTTTAATTTGATTTATAGAAATTAAATAAAATAACAAAGACTTTAAAATTACAAAGCTAACTTTTCTAATAATGTCGTTCAATTTTTTTTTTATGTTTATTTTTATTTGAAATGGAAAATTAATGGTGTATACTAGGAAGTTTATAAAATACGATAGAATAAAAATTCAATCATAACAATTTCCTTCAAAGCAGTATTTGATTATATCATAAAGATAAAATATAATATAAACCAATTCACCCGTACGTATAGTAGTCGCTGAGACACAATCCTAAAATACCTATATTTTAAGAGATATCTTAATATCAACCATTATTATCACTGTATTTTATATGTGTTTTACAGTGTTTGACGTTTTATGATTCATATTCTTGAAATCAACTCATTTTTATCTATGACAGAAGTGTTGTTATATGAATTCTAATCTAACATAATTAACAGAAATATATTTTATAATGAATCAAATATCAAAATAGTTATTCATAAATCATGTATAATATTGGTTAATTGTAATATTTAATTTATTGCACCTTTGGATAATATATTAAAACATTAGGTGGCCATTGTGTCTCAAGTGTTAAGATTGTACTAAATGTACTAAAGGTATTAACAAAAAATGATTAATATATGTATTTTAATATCGTGTACTCATATTCCTAGATTAACTATAATAACTATATTTATTTAATACTTGTAATACAGAGGTCATGTTTACCATGAAATAATATAATAATAATATATTCTTCGAAGAATGGCCAAAATACAAAACCACGAGCTCAATTATCAACCTCTTTTGATCCCATGTAACATTTAAAAAATACTCAACGAAGATCGAGTCACCTGGATAATGGATCGTTTTTAATTCTAATTATGACTTTTTAAAATAATTTTTAAATTGTAAACTGTATTTGCTTATAAATATTTTAAAATTTTAATCTCAACCAGAGTTTCACAAACTTTTTATTCGTGGTACATTATACTACTATTATGAGTATTTAACTTAAAGTTGAAGTACTCTTATGCTTATCATTTCATATTTATCAACAACAAGTATTTTTAGATTCAAAAAAAACAAATGCATCAGACCAAAAAAATGTTAATCTATTCTTATTAAATATTGAAATATAATTGTACATTGTCACCTAAATTGTCTATTTTTTTATTTTCAAATAATTATATCCTGAGTAATATATTGTATTATTATTTTAAGTCTAAATTAAAAAAAGTAACAGATTTTTATAGCACACATTAAATATTATGAATATACACTCTTTAAGAAATACTTCTCCAAATGCAATTTTTGATTTTTACACTTTTTTAAGACAATGAATTTTTGTATCGCCTTAAAAAAACTAAAAATTAGAAAAATAAAGTAATTTTTTAAAATGCTATGCCTAATGTTATTTACGTTTTATTAAATGTTTCTATTTTTATCTAAAATTTAAATAAACATACAATTCAAGTCCATAACATACATGTAGTTCGGGATCCAAAATATTTTTCACTTTCAACGTTGTTGATAAAATGACTTGTGCGTGCGCACATGTCACATGACGACAATACTAATCTGTTATATTATCGGAAAAATACAATGGTATTAAAACAAACCAAAATCAGGTAAAAATATACAACATTATTGTTCAATGAGCAGAAAGTATTAAGTTTTTAACTGTTATGCGTCCAACAAACAAAGTGAATTACAATAGTTTATCATGTTTTCACGATTCATTGGTCGGGTCAAGTAAGTAAAATAAAAAATAATGAGAACGATAAATTTTGGATATTTGTATAAAAAAAACATAATGATGAACCGCTTACCGATGATACATCATTCTATATATATTGTTTTACTAACATCTATAATTTTCTAAAGTGCCAAACTTGTTTATAGGTCACCGAATAGACCCGTTCGGCGATATTTTATTTAACACTTGATATATTCATAGTATCTAAACTTATTTCAGTACCTACTTACAAAAGTTATAAAAATAATCATTTTTTATGATTGGTTAGTACTGTTATGAGTTACCTATGTAAGTAGATAATTGTAATAATCACGAGATTACAATGTTCAATAATTTAATTGGTTTCCCGACTGAAAACGGATTACATCTAACTTTGAATACATTAATTATACACAAATACTAAATTAATTTTTATACCAGATGTATAATTTAACAAATATTAATTTTATATATGATATCTATCAACTATGTGAATAATTCGTTATTAAATGTTTGATTTTTTTAATCTTATCTTGGTATTTTAAAAATAAATGAAAATCGCCAGAAAATGTATATTGTAATAATTACACTTATATTGTGCCTACAAGTATTATATAAAATATAAATCCAAACGCAGACTTTATATTAGTAAAGTAAATATTAAAAAATAGGAATAACAGCTCAATAAAAATATAATTGTATATATTATTATAAGTATTAATGGTTGTACGAATACCAATAAGTTATTACTTAATACTACTATATACCGTTAGAAGGAATTAAATTATGGACTGGAATTCAAATATTGTTCGTGTGATCATATAATTAATTTACTTTTTACGCTTGTAATGTTACTATTCAACTATTGTGTTGTCATATAATATTATTGTAAATACTTGTTGATGGGCTTGGAGATATTTTGTAAAAAAAACATAACATTTAAAACAAGCTACAAGACCCAAGATGATGGGGTACTTGTGGACCTCGAAGTAATAGCTTATTATTTGTTTGTAAAAGGACACCTTTACGAAAAATGTTGATAAGTTTAAATATTTTCTAACTTTTTGGTAGCTATAAAATACTTCATTTAACTTTTTTGTCAAATAACGTTTAGAATACTGGAAATTTTACTTTCGTTAAGTTATTTCAAATTAACTACTTACAGATATAAACAACAACAGACAAGTGGCCTACAAATAACAAAAATTAAAAGAAGTGTTTGTATTAAGCAAATTAAGAATAATTGGCCATACACAATTAACTCACAGTTTGTTAATGGTTAAAGAATATCTCTAATTCTCTTAACATACATCACTTGTAGAATTCAACTCACTTTAAAACACATTTTAACAGAATGCCATTGATACCAAACGAAATAAAAAAAAATATATTGATCTGGTCATCGTTACGAAAGAACACTATAGGACCTCAAACTGAAAAAAATTAACAAAATATTAAATTATTTGAAACATATAAATCTATAATAATTTGTATAGCAATTGAAAAATAAATATTTTAAATGCAATAAATTAAAAAAATAAATAAATAATTTTAATATAGCTACCAGTAGGTACATATTAATATGTACACAAATATAATAAAAATGTAAAATTATGTCATTTTATTTTATACACAATACACTTTTTAATTATATGTTTATTTTTATTTTAAATCCTATTCAAATACTTCAATTAAATTAATCCGACATTATTAGATTTATTTATTTATTTATTATTATTTAAATTTTTAATTGGAAAAGTTTTCTTATTATACTTCTCTTTCATTTATTTATTCATTTTTATGGAATGAAATTGAACAAAATTAATAATTAATAACAATGCGAGTTTAACAATACAACTGTGACTTTTTAAATAATTAGTTCGTTAATACGTTTCCTTACAATAATTAACAAAAGAATAAAGTGCATAATAACTTTCAATATTATTTTACCATTTTAATTATTCTCTTCACAAAAGCAAATCTATTTAAAAATTAATGTGCTTGCGCACGTGACTTATAAATCCTTTTATCTTTTCATGTTTTTTATGCTAGACAATTTATCATCCCTTGATATATAATTTAAATTACATTGAATATTTTACTAAGATCGATAAAATACAGAAGATATTATAAAATAATGTATACATTTTAGACCAAAAATACATATTATAGGACTCTATAGTCAATAGGTTAATGATTATTTTAAGATAATTTTTTTTTTTGATATTTGTTTAAAAGTTTTTATTAGGTATTACAAAGAATAATAATGTAATGATACATATGAATTATGAACATAAACCACTATTTAAACTACTATCATTATTATCGGTATTATTTTAAATCATGGTACAAGCATTGTTGTTGAACTGTTTCGGATTTTAATTTGCAAGCGGCAGACGATATATAACATTATGTTGAATTAATCCTTTTGTGTTAACAATCTGATTTAAACATGTAATATAATGTGTATATATGTATTATGTGCGCAATATTATAAGTTAAAACAATAGTAGCTTATATTATACTACTACAAACTGTCCATATTTTATTTTAATTAAAATTATTTTACTATAATTTTATTATATTGATATATTTTCTGGTTATTTTCTTTTTTTAAGCACAAAGATAATCACATTTTCACACAATATCAGATAACTAGTAAAAATTAATAGATTTTCTCGGGAAAAAAATAAATTCTATTCATTTTTTTTTTTTTTTGTGCCTACTTGCATAGTGAACAGTATTGTAAAACCGACCCTATTTTTGTTTATTATTTAAAATAACATATACGCTGAAATTGAAAAACTAAATTTTACTCGATATGATTAATGACTATCAGCTGTGTAAACAGTAAAGACAATACCTACATCTTTCAAACACACTGTGCCGACTGTTACAACTCCATCAAACACGTAGTAAGTAATACAACGGCGATATTCTGTACAGCGCACCTGTAGGTACCTAAACAAAACTCTAATTCTCACGAAAACCAATTTCGATTATTTTACGAACAAAGCTTATCTGATTATTATTTTTTTTTTTTTCATATGTCTCAAATAGGTGTTATAATAAATATCTATGAAATAATTATTCAGGAGAAATCGTTATTTCCCGTTATGAATATTGCGCTGGTGATTATTTTGTAGCGTGGCGTACAAGTTTATTCATCAGAGGTGCCAAATAAATGAGATAACAGTATATAGTTGTACTTGAAACAACGTCGTAACTAATTGAATTCTACGAATAAAATTTGATACCGTTGAAAATCTCAAGTGATTAGATACCCACTGCATATATTTGTATTATATTATATTATATTATAATAATATTATTATTATAGATACCCAAATAATGTATTAGTTACCCATTATATAATGGTACTGGATTAATTTGCCGTTGTAATAAAAACGAAATATGTTGGTACTAGACATTGTGTGCGATGGGAAATAATGGATTTTCATTGGTAATAATTATATCAATGGAAATGTTGATTGACGACGAGGAGGCGAGGGGAAAACTCCAAATTATACCCGTCCGAGACGTCATAGCATTTGATTAGTATACAGTGAATATAGTTGTAAAACTCATTTTCGAAACAGATTATAACATATATTATCAATCTCTGTCCGAACCAGAAGGAAATGCCTGTAATTTAGCCAGTCTTATATATTTATATACCTACATATATATACAGTATACACAGTAGGATGCGCATTAATATTGAACTGAAGCCGCTGCGGTCGTTGATTCCATTTAATTATACAACCGTTACACGGTTCTGATTCAGTTACCTTGGAGTAAAAAAAAAAAAAAAATAAATAAAATTATAAAACCTAAACAAATAAAATAAAAACGAAAGAAACTAAAACAATCGAAATAATTCAAACATAATAAATGTATGTGTGTGTGTGTGTGTGTGTGTGTGTGTATGTGTTGTGCGTATCATTTGATTTCATTAGTGGGGAAGTGAAAACAATCGACCGAATAAATATATAACAGTTACCCATCTTATGGTAGGTACCTACTAAATTTATATCATATTATTATACCTACACAGTTGGCAGATTAGTGTTACGCAACCTCAGTTTTTCATCTAAGTTTTAATTGCGAGTTTCCGGCAAACATTTAGATTCACTATCTGCAGTGCGAATATTAACGATTCCATTTGTATCCACGGCGAAAATGACTGTTAATTAGCAAATTATCATAATGTTCAGATGGTAAAGCTTTTCACTGCGGTGCCTTATCATTTGTTTCACAGCAGTTTTCCCAACTCCATCCCCCATCCCCGTCACTAGTTTTCTCATTATTAAAATATATTATAGGTATATAATATACTAAGTGTTTTAAATTCTTAACTTTTAAATTGTATATCACGTGTAGTCTATATTATTGTATTGGACCTTTAACTATTATAATAATCATACATTTTTTTTATTTATACATAATTTGGTTAAAATATTGGTCATTATTATAATATTTTAAAGTTCAGTTATGATCTTAGAACATCAATACTTTTGTAGGATGAATTATTATATTATTGTTATTACGTGTCTTGATAAACGTATGGATATTAGTACATATTTTAGAATTAGTGCATAATTTTTATTTTTAAATCGTTTGTTTCTTGCATATTTTTAAAGAACCTAAATAATAACAATTATACATATCTATAATACATTTATTTTGTTGCATTTTAAAATTACATTTTAATTATCATTAATATTGTATCATATATATATTCGTGTATATTTATTTATTATTATTATTTTTTTAATTTGTATTAAAACAAATTATAATTGTGTAAATACAAATCTGTATCCATTAACTATAAATCTAAGTTAATATTTTATAATGGCTTGCTGTAACTATAAGTCTATATTATTTGTCATTGTATATAACAAGCCAATACTCATAAGTAACCTTGTGTCCTTAATAATAACATACCTACGCATGGAGATAAAAGATAAAATACGAACACATTAAATATTTTCGTTCGATATTCCATTAAATATTTTATTACAAGTCTGTGCGAGGAAAGATAAACATGATTTAAACCAAGTTCACAATAAATGCACAATTATTTAAAAGTAATGAGCATATTAATACGAAGCACAAAATCCTTAAGTTGTTTTGAGATGATTGGAGAACCACGAACAGTGGAGAGAAAGTAATAACAAATATAAAATGGATTTGCGTGCTATTAAATTTAAATCACAAATATTAATGTATTCCAATTGCAAGTAATGTAGTCGAGCAGTTAAAAATAACCAACATAACTTACATACGAAAATAGGAAAGGTGTTGAACGGCTAACGATTTGATAAAAAAAATAACAAATACCAATAATAACAACAACAATAATAATAATAATAACACGAGTGATAAAGGTTTACTCTAAACGGTTGTTGTTAAATTAAAACCACAAAATGATGCAAACCGCAGTCGGTATCCAAGATAACACGTGGCGCCAGTGCTTTTAAACATCGGTATGATTATATAATCAGCTCGTGAGAGTAAATTAATGGTACACGTCTTAATGTCTTATGTTATGCTAAAAGCTCTTAAAAACTTTTAAATTTTTATAGTGAGTTCGATAAAACTAATAACATTAATACTTATACAACGGCAAACATAAATACATGATAACTTAAAGCATGGGGGACTATAATAGAATGGTTATTTAATATTGATTAATTATTACTTTTCACGAGAAACGGACATTGAAAAATAATGAAAATAATACGAAACGATATTATCCACGTCAATTAATTTATTTATTTTAAAAACTGTATATACCTACCAGATATTAAAATACTAATGCAAAATATTGTACTATATAGGGGCAAACAATAAAAAACGCATGTGGAGTATTTTATCCATAATGCTTTGATGCTCTCTCGTCTAATATTTATTTGAAAAAAATGACAACACACGTACCTCCTACGTTGAAATTAAAATAATAATATAAATCAATAATCGTTGTCAATAGTCAAACAGAGTTCATACTAATATAAAATAGTTTATAACACAATAAGTAAAATACCACTTTATTCACCAACGTGACATAATATTTCTATATGCTTAAAGGATTTAGGTATTATGAATTATATTAAAGATGTTAAAAGTTTAAGACGAAAGTTTTATAAATATTATTTGAACCAACAGAATGTAATGATATTACGAGTTTTTAAAGTTTTTCGCCTCCAAGAAAACGTAGCTAGATTTTAACGATTTATTTATTTCAAGAACTGTGTCAGAAGTGTTGTTTTTGTGTTTGTTAGGGTTTTTTTTTTTAGATAATTATTTTCGTGTAGTTTTGACTCGCAATAGGTACGCCAATGGATACGCAGAAAGTATACCTACTGGACTGATATATTATTAACGATGAAGTCGAAAAATTATTGCGCAAAATAGAGTATAAATTTAAATTTGAAATTCAAGTGATTTTTGTGTGTACGGGAAAAATGTAATGTAACGTAATAATAATAATAACAACAACAACAACAAAGACAATGAAAATAATAATAAAAAAAAAAAAAAAAACTTCAAGAATTATAACGACTTTCTGGGCAGGAGCAGCTGGTTTTTTAAAATTACATTCTGCATTACATTCACTCATTGATTCTCGTCGAACGTCCAACAAAAGAAATACTTCAGCTACACGTATAAATTATGGTATTAATTTTGTGATCGAACGTGTAGATTAAATATAAAAAATGATGTTGTTTGTGCGACTCGATGTTACGCAATCATACCGATTAGATATATTGTGTTATTTATGTTTAAATATCGCGGTTTAATTTACCGTCCACCTAGATACAATAATAACCTCAAATCGATACGCGTTTTTCGAACAATAACGTACGCGTCGCATCAATCGCGATAGTTGTGCATGCAACGAGCATTTAAAATGGGGTTGTCACTCGCGTATTGATGGAGCGGGTTTTTAAAATTTATTAAAATCGATAATTGTATCGTCGGACATTTTGAAAAATCGGTAAGACCCAAATGAACCCTCAAAAATAAAATAAATTAATAGATCCAGCAGCACATTATTGAAGACGTACACGCGTAACTTATTAATATATCTGCAATATTATATTATGATATCACACTATATCATAAAATAGAATTACAGAAATCGTTTCGTTTTGATAATCGCAAGCGTACAGAAAGTTATGCACACGAAACGTCCACAACACGCTAATTTATTTGACTAATTTTTATTTTTCATATCTATACGATACGATAAAAGATACAACACAATAATATAGTGATAACATCTTCGGAGACCCGGTCGAGAATGTCTCTGCAGCAGTGTGGTACTTTTACTATAAAATATATCCAATATTAAGATTTATACAACCTATTGTTAATAAACAAAAAAATTACAATAATAATAAATAAATAAATAAATAAAACGTTTCGTGTATAGAAAATTCCATGTACAAACTTCATGCGTATATATATGTATATGTATAATTTATATTATTCAGTATGTCTATGTATGTGTGTGCGTGTATGAATGGTTAAAGACTAATCCCGCAAGACAGATCGTCGTTATATATTGTACGAGACGAATAACTCTGCTCTTGGTTCGATTGAATTAATGTAAACGAATTAATGTGAATTGTTGTCGTTTTTGACACCAGTAACATAAAAAATAAAACAAATGTCGTTAGAAAAAAAAAAGAAGAAGAAGAAAACCGACGTTTAATTTATGATAATACTTATCATCGAGGATAATCGATAGAGCGTAATGACGAAAAACAATAATTTATAACTTTTTTAGAGGATTTCCTCTCGACGTCCATTCTAGATTATCGTTATCGTCTCGTTATTAGAATATTAATATTATAGTATTAAACATTATGAACACGAAACGTCATGACTAAGCGAATTCATACCTACCCAATTCGTTTTATCGCCGCGTTTCAATCGACACATGCGTGTATTGTAATATGAGGTACCTACCAGCTATACTAATATTATTATAAGCCACACCATAGGCGTATTACAAAGTTGTTTTCTGTTTGTTTATCATATATATATATATAATTAATATATTTATATTAATCGTGAATAGAGCATTATACAAGTCCTGTCCCGTGTTTCGCCATTTTTGATTTTTGATTTTTTTTTTACCATAATCCGATGTGAAATGACCAACGGATAACGTTCGATAGACGTCGTCGTGATGGGTCCTGAGGATTTGATCGTAGCAATCTGCACACCAACGACTTTGCAATGAATTAATCCGAAAAATGCGAATAATTCTGCCATTCTCTCCACCACTATCACGCACATTGGTCAAGTGTTTATAACGGTGTAAGAGTCACGTGGCCACGAATAGCTCTCCGCGTGCTCGTCGTCACGACTGCGTCAGAAACGAAGGTGAATAATATTGTGTACTTATGGATAATATATTAAATTAATTACATAACGAGCACTGTATGATTTGACAGTGTTAGCTGATCCGATGAAGTTCGTCTCATTAAAAAATTACTGACAACAGTTTTTAAGTAAAATAATAATATAATACATTATGTTTTGCGTATATACTATATAATTATAATATTATTTCAAGCTATAAACTCTTAGAAAATATTTTTACGCAATGTTCAAATAAAAAAAAAAAAAATAAATGTACCTAAAAAATTCGTCGTTAAACATGCGACAAACTTGACAGTTTTCAAAAAAATAAATAAATAGATAAATATGTCTTATTAATAAGGAATTTTGTAAACATTTTCCTCTTCGCCAATCGGTGGGTCGTGACGAGCCATCCTACCACAGTTAAGCCATCCAAAACGCATAAACATTCACATTATCTAGTGCTAAAAAGAAAAATATACTATACAACTGTTTTATTGTTACAATAAATTTATTTTATAATATACGTCTTGCGTTTTGAGTGTTTGATGCTATTCCAAGAAGGTTTTTTTTTTTTGTTGAAAATTTCTGAGTTACTTCCATTTTTATTTAACTTTAAAATAAATAATAAAGTTTGTGATGTGGTCAGTCTGATAACACGTCCCCATTATTATTCCACGTTGAACATATTAAATTAAACAACAAAATTAACATTAGAAATTTTGAAAGTTTGTTCCACATAATACGCACATTTTATGAATGGAATAATAATAAATTTGTATTTTTATTATTATATTTGTATAAAACACGGGTTCAACATAATAAATCAAACCTACAAAACCTTTAGACTGTATTTAAAACAATAGAATAAATCTTATAAATGGTTAAAACACATTTCATAACCTCTTTTACATACACATAATGATAATAATATTTCTTCGAAATTTGCATACAATATTTTCGCATTATTCTGTTACTCGTATTCAAAAAACAAAAAATAAATTAGAATATTAGAGAAACGGGGAAAAAAAATTATAATTTGTCGATATACGCATATGAACTAGAGACGATGAAAATATATAATATCACTTCTGCATAATATTATGCAATATTTTATATAGATTACACTGTATTATGTTAATAAAAAGTCTTAAGTGTAAAAACGTGCGAATTCACTAATAAATATAACATTATATGGTAATCAATATACATATGATTAGACGTCTTCTATACTTCGGTTTACTTTAGGGGGTGCATACATAATTTGGAATAATAAATAATGGTTTTCCAAATATCAAATTGCACAACGTTCATATTTTTGAGCTGATGGTAAAATATACGTGATTACTCGATCAAAATATAAATGATAATAGTAATTTAATATTACGGTGCATTGTGGAATTTATGAGTTTAAAGTATAAACTACAGCTAAGGAGATACAATTAAAAAATATATATGTTTGTAAAAATTTGCATTAAATTTGTGACAACATACAACCGGCTGTGAGTTGTTGTAACATAAAATGTTGATGCCAATAAAAATGTTTTTATGATTTGTATACTGCTGACAGTTTGAAATTTACTAACCTACATATGTACAATGTGCGAGATTTTAGGTCGATTAAAATTCTTATAGTATTGGATCGTGACAAATTGAATTATTCCTTAACAAATTCGCAAAATTTATTGTAATATAATATTATTATAACGTATGTTCTTAGTTACTGTGGAAAAATATATGGATAAGATATTATCTACGTTGTCAATAGTCTACAGTTTATACAGCAGTAAAAATACGAAAGTACTTTCAATACTGACAAAAGAAGGTGACAAGACAGTAATATACTTTAAATTCGAATTTTAATAGCAAATTAAATCTAGTTGGTGATTGGTACTAATAGGGGAGGAGGGGCATTTAAAGTTAAAAAATGTACAGTACTTAATAATTGTAGAAAACAGACATTTTCTCACAAACTTAGTCGATTTTTTTTTTTTGTATTTCAAAAATGAATTAATGTACATCCTAGAATAATTGTTCACCAAGTGTTTGTAATAGCATTTTATACAGGTGGTATAATTTTAAAAATATCAATTTATTTTTGAGCTATTTATAGATGTTCGCAATTGATGACTTTTTTTTTAATTTATGTATTGCTAAAATTTTTTATTTTTATGTAAAAAACTCGAACATCTAATATAATCTTATCCTCAAATATTGTTCATGTAAAAAAGATACAAATTAGGTACAGAGACACTATTTTATTATTAGCTTTTAAAGTTAATATTTTACAAAATTCATCGAAATCACCAACATTTGCAAATTATTTTGTAACATAAATTCATAACATTTTAAGTACCATAAAGTTTTTAATACAAAGGTTGATTGAAATTCCATAAATACTTTTTATAAGCGTCTGAAATTTAAATTTTGTCAACATTGAATATTTAAACAAATAATTACGTTTTTAGTGATTTTGTTATAATAAATTCAAAAGTATTTACGAGGACTAAAGTAAATTATTATAATAATTGCAATGATAAAATATACTTGTAATATAACTTGACTGACTGTCTCAGCTCAAAATTTTTATTCTAATGCAATAAATTATCAATTAATTCAAATTTTTTAACACAACTATTACAATGACCTACTAAATAACTGGGTACATTCAACTCTTACTGTACAGTCTGTACATTAGAGCGGTTACCTACTTACCCACTATTTTTTTTTTTATCATTATTATTGAAATACCAACAACTTATACTAATTAAGTCATTATAAAAAAAAAAAAATAATAATAATATTATTACAACATATTATGTTTTTAATTTCATGTTTTAATGCAAATTATTGTTTTGGATAACTGTATAAAAATCTAGTAAGATCACTCAATTGTTTGGTAGGTGTTTTAAGTGTACCTTGATAATTTAGAACTGCTTATTTTTGATATTGATATGTTAAATTTTAATTCAATTATACATCATTACATAAAAAAAGCGAATCTAAAACAGTGTATCGGAGCACTCCTTTGTATTTAAATTATTTATCTTATCCATTATCTATTTTTATTAAAACCACTGCATGTATCATAAAATAGTTAGGTAAGTCATTTAATAATTCATTATCGACTTAGGTACCTACCTAAAAATAATATAAACGATTTTTCATGGTAGGTATTACACAGTTTAAAATTAGTCTAAATAGAAAAATGTAATACATATATTTTTTTTTGAAAATTGCAATCATTCATGATTATTCAATTTGCAGTTATAAGAAATAATCAAAATCAATTTTCCTGAAAACGAACATCGAGTAAATATAACATTTTTCTGTCATATAATTTTTATTTTTCAATTATTTTTAAAATCCCTAACTAAAAAATATAAACCAGATCCAACATCCACCATACCATATATAACCCCAAAATTGATAATTGAACAATTTTTTTTTGGTAAAAAAAATGTTTTCCAGCACTAAAAATATACACATTTTTATTTAAGTGAATAAAATCAATACATTTATTACTTTACTCAGAATCTAAAATTAAATTTCTAATGAGAAGTTAAATAATAAATTATAATTATTCAATGTTTTAATAATTAGACAAACATTTTGTGCTACTCTGCTTCTTTAAACCTAAATTACTTGAAGTGTAAAGGCTAGCTATCTGTAATAACTGACTTTATTGTGGGATATATAATCAAAAAGAAAATACGCGTGGCATTCTCACCACTACGTGTATTTCTGTTTAAATCCTATAACTCCATGATCCAGTTTAGGTGTAGGTATTTGTGTGCGTCCATGAAAATGAACAATACTGAAAGCAACACAGATTTTGTACAAGATTTTTTTTAAATTGACTACGTAGATATATGTATATATTTTAAATTTGATGAAAAAATGAATTAGTGGTGTTTCTATAGTGTATGCTCAATTTTTCAGAAATATAAGTCGAGTATTTATAAAACAGTACTTAAAACCTATTCAGTAGTGTATTCTGTAAATTAAAAAAAAAAAATATGATTGTAAACACGATTGAATAAGTAGTTCCGGAGCTAACCCATGACAAAAATACTTATTTAAACTTAATGTCAGTTACAGTTAATATTTTCCCCCTAATTTCAACAGTTTTTTAATTTTTCCGGAGGAAATATAAACATTTCCGAGATAAATGTTCTGTAAAGTTTGTGAAAATTCCGTAAAAATCAATTAAGTCGCTTCAAAGATTAGCCAGGCAAACAGATACACTTTAATTTTACTCGTTTGAATAGATTAACTACTATACCCATTCGTTCAAACATCGATTTTTATGTATTGAAATTCCTAGAAAATAATTAAATTAAATTAAAAATACAAATTTTTGCTGAAATAAAAACTCAAAACATTATGAAGAAAAAAATTTTGTTTTTAATGACTTAAAATTATACGAAAAAAAATATTACTTAATAGTAATCCATTTTGAGATAACGATGACTGAAGTCTTGGTTTTTCTACAGACCTGTCTCTGACGTGTCAACTACTGCAGTATATTAAATATCATAGACACATAGTGTGTGTGTGTGCACGCGTGTAAAAGTATACTCACAACATACATAATATAATAACAATATAATAACATATAATCATGTGTGTCCCTTCTAATGACTTTTTAGGTTTTTTTTATTTCCCGTCGTGCGAAAAAAAAATTATTATTAAAGCTTCTAGATACGATTGCACTAGTTTGGTACATAATAACCACGTCAGCTCACGTGTTGTCTTCTATGATGCAGTGGTCGAGTATCCATTCGTATGTGATACATTTACTATTCAATTTTGCGCTAAATATATTATTAACGTTTTGTATTTCCTACCATCTCACACGAGAGGTTACCACTTTCGTTGATTTTGGAGACTTGTATTAAGCGGGACAATGAGTAGGTGAGAATAGTGCAGTAACTGGCTTCAACTTTGCACTCACTGTAATCAGTATCTTTGGAGATGGTTAAAGTTTCGGCTGTACAGTCTGTATATATATATATGGAACATTTGTTTGATAGTTTACACTGGAATTAGACGTTTCCACGTGTACTAGCCGCTCCGATATGATTTTCCACAACGGCGTTCGTAAAGATACGAACACGTGGTTCCTTTAGATACAGATTCCCCGAGGAAATTGTGTATAGAAAAAAATAAGTTGATTTCATGTGGAGGTGGTGTAGATTTAAGTGCATGTTTAATGTTCATAGAAATGTGTCACAATATTATGATTGTCATATCATTGTTACACCATGACATATTACTCACAATTCAGTCACAAATCATTTTTTGCAGACGATTCTTACCGGTGGTACGATATTATGTGTGTATATATAATATGATTGTGGTCATGTTATACTATTATGTATACATTTAAATCCGTGTGTTTTATTTTATTAATGATTTTTTTCATTAATTATTAAAATATTATTTGTGTATCGAAAAATGGTTTGAAGAACTGTTTTCTTAATCGGTTAAGTGGTTGGTATAAATTGTTGAAATAAAACAAAAAGAAACATTTAAAATTATTAGCATTTTATCTGTGTAAATATATTATCTATATGACATAATCAGGCAGCAATACATGTCAATGCCAGGTGATGACATGCAACCGAACAGCTAGTAAACATCTCAACAGGTAATGAGTGTACCTGTTGTATAATTTGTCGTTATAATAATGAATTATTATAGTTTATCATTATAATATCATTACCTGTGATCACGATTAACAGTCAACCACTACCCACGGATTGTTGATCGGTTTGTATGTGACGTGTGTACCGCAGTAAGCTGAAATCCGAGAGATTTAATATGTAAATTTATAATGTTAAATACCATAAACCACTATACACCTAAAAAAAAAAAAAAAAAAAATGAAATTTGATAATACAAATTATTTTGCAACGATTAACATTACCCGTAATAGATAGACTATTAAGTATTGTTGTTATATAGATATAATCAAAATCATCGATATTTAAGTGTGCGGAGTAAAATCATAATAATTTGTATAATCTAAATGCTTAAACATAGTTTAATAATCGGTAAAAATCAATTATAATTTTATATTATGTAATATAAAAAGTATATGGAATACGGAAATCTAAAATTACAATAGTTACTACTTTTTGTAGCAGCAACATTATTAAATACAAATTAAAAACTAATCTATTTGTAAACAAAAATATGCACCATCAGTTCAAAATTTAAAAAACATTATTTTTTTCGAATAGGAAGTAATAGCATAGCTAAATACTTTTATTGCAATATATCTTATTTTTATTTATGTAGTTACTTTCATGAAGCATCCAACAGGTATATTATGTTACATTATTATCATGATATAATATGGTGGGTATTGGTAAATTTAAGTATTCGATAACACCAACCTATATTTTTTCTAATCATATAACATATTTTGTATTTGGTGGGGCTGAAAAGTGAATAACGCAAAAATATACAAAATAATCAATTTAAATATCAAACTCTTGCGAATAATTATTTTTAAATAATATTAGCATAAACTTTCAAATGTGGTTTGGCAAATTGTTTTTAAAATTGTTTCTTTTCGTGCAAATTACCATAAGTATTACATTAAAGTATACAAAGTGTTACGCCCCAAAACGTGAAATCGCTCAATATTCGTGAAATGGAAATATTTAATTTTTTTTTTTTTTCACAATCAATGAAACAAACTCAGTGTCTATATATTTCGTGAATTCGTTTTTTTTCTTTTAATTGCATCTATACAGTAAACGGTATTGGCATTACATTTCTTAGAACTATAAATTAAAATACAATTTTTTTTTATAGATATAGAATTACAATGTAAAGTGATTATTTCAAAACACTTTTACAATTTAAAATAAAAAGCTATTCGTATTTTTGAAAATATTTTATTCTTTTAATTTTAAAATATAACAGAAATGTTGAAAATTAAAGTTTTAATTGTTTTAATTACAATATGCATTTTTAATTCGATGCTCCAACACAGATTATTATTTAGAGTACTCTAATATCCAAAATCTAATTTTTGATGAAAATAATATATGAGTTATAACTGTTGAAACTTTTGACGAGTGGAGTAGAACGGCACAAATGTACTGCACAAAATATTTGTCTATTACTCTGTTCATCAAAACTTTAAATAGGTACTTATAAGTTATAACTAATCAACTAGTCTTCCAAAATTAAATATTCATACATTAAAAACACTAAATAATATTCTAATTTGGAATAAAAATTTAAAAATTTTTGTTACTAATCTAAAAATTAAAACTATAAAAATAGAAAAAATAATGATAAGTAACAATATAAAAATATATAATATACTATTTTCAAAAACTTTATACGTTTTTAAAATAATGAGTTGTGCTTAACTTTAAATGAATCATGCATGTAATATTATATCCAACGGTAAATATTCTTTACAAAATAATTTTTTTTCTTAGTTTAATTGATAACGTTTTAGGGTGGATTATTCAAACATGAAGTAGGGACGTAATTAGGCTATATTGGGGAGGGAGCTAAATGAGATTTTAGATTCCCCAAAATATTAAAGTAATTTTTTTATTATTATTATGCTAATAATTAATCTATTGTTAGAAACTTAATGAACATTATGTTGATCGTTGATGTAATGATATGGAGTGCTTAGATTATTTTTTCAAATAATGGTAAATATTATTATTAGTATGAAGCAAAATATAAATGCACAATTAAATTTTATTATTTTTATGAAAATAAATAACTGTGCATTTTTCATTTGATTTACTGTATTTTAGATAATTTATATTTAAATATGTATGCCACGTTTTTATATTTTAATACGGATAAATTTTTTTTTTCTTGAATAATACTATTAGGTATATTACATTATATACAATAATTCTTTTAAAGAATAAATATATTAATAAAAATGTATAACACTTATGAATTTCGTAGCTTATTGTACATTTATATGATGTTATAAAATATTATCTATCTATGTGTATAATTTTAAATCTATAATACTATGGTTTAAAAAAGTAAGTATAAATATCATTAAACTATATACAAACATAACAATCTTCATCGTTCCATATAACACGTTTTGTACCTATCTCAAGTTCACTATTTTTTCTATAATATTTTCAGCAGTGAAAGTACTAATTAAAAAAAACGCTAATAATGCATACAATATATAGCCCCAAGAGTTATTTTCATACGTCTTGTGTGTACCTAGATTTTATTTTCTAAAAAAAAAAAAAATAAAATAAATAAAAATATTGTGTTGTAGAAAGAAAATCTCTGATTTATGATTTATAATGTTATTTAACCTATGGCTGGCCATCACTAGCTGTAAGACGTTTGATCGTAGTTTCCTCTGCGCATAATAACAAAATAATACAAATGTATTACCATATGGAATGCTGAATAGAAACATAATAATTCCAAAAAAAAAAAAAAACGTTTGAAGACGTGTTTGCGGGTAAATTTTTTTAACATTATACCTAATAATAAAAGTTATTTAGTTTTATTAAATTATGCATACACCTATATTCAAATTAATACGAAAGGTGGTTCCGGTCGTTCTCATTATTATCATTATTTTTTTTTAATGAAATACGAATTAAAATTTCCGCCGTTTTTACCGTCAGCACAAAATATAATATACCTAATACTAATATATTCGACTAGCATTTAAGCCGCCGCGGACCGACTTTAATAAAATCATCCTTAATGATAATTTTCCGTCATTCATTTTGTGCATTTAATTAAGTCACTAATTGTTTAAAAAATATTTTTCCACGCATTTAATCACCGGCGGTCGCTCTGAGCGAAACGTCTGACTCGTCCTACACATATGGCATAACACACCTTGTCCAATTTTAATCTAGCCGAGAATTTCGGTACATTTCCGGGTATTCGCACACGCCATTTCTTCGTGCATCCTAATACAACGTTTATTATTCTTTACTTGACGAATTCGTTTGTATACAACAAATTTACAACTTTTACACATCGCTATTATGATATGTATATTGGTATTATACATGGGTCACGTATACCTAAATGCATCTATATATATAATATATGCATAATATACCTTGTACTCTGTTCAACACCCCCCCCCCCAAACCCACAGCCACAAACACACACAATTCACACATACACCAGCCCTGCTACTCTACCACTTACCTCCACTATCACACATGTAAGTAACATGGTGGTTTTACATTATTTTTAGGGGCATTGTTTGTTTTTGTTCGTTCCATTAAGATGATTTACCATGTTGTCAGCCCGTGGCTTTAAATAAAATAAATGTGTCATCTGCATAACTGTATTATGATTGATTAATACATATTTACGTCTGTTATTGTTTAATATATATATATATATATTTATACATATTATTCACCATTAATATCCATCAAAAATACTTCACTTCGAATTAGAGTAGATAACCGGAACAGTGTGTTAGTATTAATGCAATGTATAATTATTATGATTGCTATTACGAGCAATCGATCTCTTTAAATTAAATTAATTTTATAAATGAACAATTTTATTATTAATATTATTTGGTGTATCATTAATTATTTTATTTTCTGAATGAGCAGTCGGCTTAATTATAACATTATGATAAGTGATAATAGTATTATATTATATTATTTTATTATATTTAAACATTTTTAATTGTTTCTCAAAACACTGATCAGTTATTATGTAAAACACTAAACTACGCAATAACTTTTTATAATATTGTGTTAAATAAAAATCAAAAATGTATTAAACACGACTGCAAACAAAGTTTAATTATTAATAATTAAAAACTAATTCAGTTTTTATTTTTAATAATATTATTATTTGCAAACGACAACAATACAAACACCGTAGTTGGTGTATGACACGCATAATCTGATATTTATGTATTCTATAATATTATGTAATGTACTTTAAAATTATTAGGAACGTGTTTGATTTATAACGTTTATTAATTTTTATTTTTTAATACCCTTTGAGGCACGGGTGAGGTTAAATTAACAAATAAATAATTTAATATTCAAGAACGATAATATATTATAATATTTCTTGAGTTGTATGCAACAAATTTTAATGTTTGTTCAAACTAAAACATCTTAATGTCAGTAATAATGGTGCCAAGAAAAAAAAAATACCTTAAAAAGCTAAAATACTATTAAATCAAAAGTAAATATCTCGTGTTTAATTTAAGAATAATTTACGACATAATGCATTGTAATAATATCGTGAATTTAATTAATTTGTTTAGTCTATAATTTAGTTCGACCTTCGGCACGTATATGTGCATTATTCATTAAATTTATCACTATTAATTACAAATACTTTGGTACGAAATTAAACATACATTTTATTTATTAACGTTGGAAATTTATACACTCTACCAGCGGTTACAACATATAAGCATTTAAGCATTTATATTATTTCATTATTGTAGACAAATGCAGTCAGTTTTTTCGGTCTGTCCTTGAAGCAATTAAGTTTTAATGACCAAATGTTTAGTCTACAATACTCAAGTGAAATATACATAATATCTTTACTTTAGGGAAAAAAATCCATAAAGATTAAAATACTATATAAAACAAATGAAAATACATTTTAACGTTACAAAATAATATGATTTTATTTTAAGAACACTATATAAATATAAATTAAAAAAACATTGATTATTTTTTAGTTATTTCATAGTGATGGGTTTTTAACCATTAGTTTTAAAACCATACACATAATCCACAGTGCTCGATAAATTTTAAATTATTACTATAATTATTATTATTGCGCTTGGTGGGATTTAATGTTTTTTTTTTTTTTTTTAACAGGATTTTGTACATGAGATATTTTAACCAGGGATTACTTATTCAGGATTTTACGCATAAATACATGAATCGGCGGTTATTACAGTACATTATTAAAATGTAATTAATATAAACAGCGCATTGTCATTCGACAAATAATAATGTAATTAGGGTTTTTTTTTTCTAAAATTATTATCCATAATTTACTGATGCAATAAGTTTTCGTTTATTGTTGATTTAAAATTAAAAGCAGACAATTTAAGTTCATAGCCATTATATTGAAATAATACCTTGTTTTGTGTCAAATAAATAACGCTTCAATAATGATAATAATAATGGTTTGCAAGAAAGTGATGGTAGTAATAGTCAATAAACAACAAAACATATAATTCTTTAGGCACATATTTCAAGTTATTGTGTAGATTTTTATAAAATTCAGTTCAAAACATTATTATTTAAATATTCGTTTATGGTCTTTATTTTAATAACAACTATAATATAGTCAGAATATTATATTGCTGTCAGTCTTGGATTCAAGAATTCTATTTGGAGACTTAGAATGTGTTATAATATTATGTAGCTTAATTAAAAAAAAAAAAATAACTCACTCATTATGCATTTTATTATTATTATTATTATTTATTTATTTTTTTTTTTATTGGTTGGGCCATATTATATAATTATACTCCTCACACCTGATTCCTGTCTATTATAAAGCAAAAACAAACTTAAATTTAAAATAATATTACATTATTAATTTTATGACGATTTAGTTTATTAGAAAAGTATTAATAAACAAGAAAGAATGATTAACATTAGACAGTTATTAAAATATTTTTAATTAAGAAGTTTATAGTGAAAGTTTCTGGAATAAATTAATGAGAATAAAAAAAAAAATAAAAATTCTTACTATAAATCGTTTTATAAACCACTTTATGAGATAATAATTATAGATCGTTATCCACCAATACTAAACTGAGAAATAGTTACAAAATGTTAAATTAATAAATTCTCATTTAGAATCAATATAAAATAGAATCTGATAAATATATTATACCCATATATATATATATATATTACATAACTATAAAGTATAAATATTTTATTTATAAATTATAAATAATAAGTAATAAACACCTTGTAGTTAAATAAAAAGGTATATTCAAAATCTTACAATTTATATCAGATATTCTCGATATTTTAATAAAACGTGTTGTATCACATTTTTTATTTTTTGAAATACAATTAGTTATTGGTACATATTGTGCAATATTATTTTTATTCCTCTATAATATTTTAACCAAAATATTGACAAATATTAAAACCATCATCGTTAAACACACATAAAGCATAACATTAAGTTATATTTTATTACCATTGGTGATATATAACAAAAGCTTTAATAACATTTTCAACTTGAAAGTACCCAGGAAACAGGTAGGTAGTGATTTAGGGAAATGGGCAAACATAATAATTATTTATTACAATCATGACCGATTACAGTTCAGTGATATTACAAATAACAGTAGAACGAAATATTATAAGCAATTCACTGGCCACATAATTGTGCAATAGTGGAACCTGCCATGCACTAATAAATCCATTATAAACTATAGCAAACTCAGATTATAAGGTATTTGTGTATTCGAATTTTGTATACTTGAAATTAAGAAAACAAAAAACGAATAAATATATTAAACACCCTAATACTTTATACTATAATAATATACCTATCATAACGTCTTTGAGAGATTAAAGTCAATAGAAATGGGCATCGGACGGTAGATTGTCTTATATCAACTTCAAACACAAGTCTTATAAGTATAAAGTTCAGGGTATGATTAATAAACAATTAAAATTATTCAAATATGTAGAAATCATAACTCATTAATTACAAATCCGATTTATGTACGATTTTTAGTATACAATTTTATTTAACATTATATTGAAGACGTTATAAAAGTACACGTTATATTTCTTATCAATCAAGGTAAATAAATATATTTGTATTTCTACGATGTTATTACATATTAAAAAAAAAAAAAAAAAAAAAAAATGAAAAAGTTTTCAACCGCGTAAAACGTGATAGATCTAGCGGTAGTAAGATTATTCATTTGTCAGATATCATATAAAAATCGTCAAGAAGATTAAGTGATTATATTGATTGGTTTATCAGTATCAATTATTTTTCTACTAATAGTATTGATAAATATTCAAAATAAATAAAAAAATCTTCTGCCAAACGGTGAAACTATAGATATCCAATAGAACGGAGATCTACTCATATTATAGCTGATCTAGAAACAGTACATAATATCCTCGAGTGAAGAAGAGTAAAGCCTAAGTTTTGACGGACGCATTTAAAAATTTAAAAATGGTATATGTTTTTTTAACTAAATGACAAAACATATGAATGGTAATATTATTAAGTTATAGAAGGTAATAGAATAACATGAACACTTAGGTTTTTTTTTTTTTAATTAGGAATAGATAATAAAAAATAAACATTTATCGAATAGCCGTGGGTCATTATATCGAATAAATTAAGATAGTTTCGTGACGTTGCTTAGTGTTGAGATTGGCTATTAACTTATCATGTTAGAATTGTATCCAGGTATGAATTTGAGAGTAAAAGAACTTAAATTCCAACTGAAGAAATAAGCTTTCTTTTAAATATTTTTTGAACAAAGCCACAGTGAAATACCTAAAATTCTATTTGAAATCCCGTCAATCAGATCAAATCATATTATAGTCTCAACATATTCTAAATTTTTAGGAACAAAAAGACATTAGTTAATCAGAAATCACAGTCAGTTAGTAGATTATGATACAAGAATGAGTATTTATCGGATGAAACTATAGATAGCTCAGTCATATAAATGTAAGCAGAAAAATATTAAGGACTTTAGCAAAAGTAGATTATACACTATAGTTGGTGTTGTAGCTGTGAATTTATGATATTCCTTTCAAATGTATTTTCTTAAAAGTCATAATATTTTATCAATATAATATTTAATTTGTTATGTTTTTACGTTATTTATTAAATCATTTTTCTATTTGTTGGTTTGTCAATAAGTAAATTTAGTTTACAGGTCTACACTACGGCAATAACACTTTTGGGTTAGTTTTCCGAGTAGTTTTATGAATGCAGGAGTGAAAAAAAAATATCTCAGAATGATGCCGTACATTGGCTGACAATCACATATTTTTTTATGTTTACCAATTTTTTTAGATAATTACACGATAAACTCGATTCGTAAAAATAAATTAAAAGTCTTACCTAGGCGGCTATTGCATGGCTATTGCATGGCTATTATTGTGATGATTTTTGTAATACATTTCGTATAACCTTCACAATAGCTTCGATATAAAACCGATAACAGTTCGACCGGATGTCCGATGATGAACGTACGCCTTACTGAGATTTATCGAATGTACCTATATCATTTTGAGAAGCTGTCCATAATTTATATTTATTAAATAATATAATATATTATGTGTTAGGTATATATTTAGTTATTCCGAAATAGTGAGTACTTAAAAACACGATGATATATTGCAAAGTTGTATGGTGTGTATAATATTAATTCGTTCCCCATGCCAACGGAACATGGAAATAATATCGTGGTTATTCTATTATATAACTATCTGTATAACTCGGCTTCGCCTTCGCCCAGGAAAAATGAACAGACATAAAATACTGAGGGTGATAAATCGACGAAACTCGTTTTTAATGTAGGTACCTCATTCACAGTTGAATTGACATCAATGTATTGCCTTGCTTTGTGAACTAATTTAACTGATATAGAAAATCCACCTATGGTGATTGGATGTACCTATCATTTGGTTTATTTTTGGACATAGTTCAAACTATTCTCTTAACTTTCCAGATATTTCTAAGAACAGTTTCTAAATTTTTCGTCGAAATTGAACGAGTGATTTTTGAGTCTAAAGGTTTACGTACATTTGGCCTTTTGTTGTATACATTCAAATAACAAGAAATTAATTAATTATTTAAAAAAAAAAGAATTCCATATGAACGTATGTTGGGTCGACTATCAATATCAATTTTGTTTTTTTTTTTAATTCAATATAAAATGTGATCAAGGGCAATCATTCAAATAAAAAAAAATAAATATTTGATTTTCGTGAGCCAAAACTAAATTCACGTATGAGCCAACAACGTAGCGACTTTAAGTAGTCGAAAAGAAGCTATAAAAGTATAAGTCTCTTCCAAAACTCAAGAAATCTATTTACATAACTTTAATTGAAAATGGTCCAGAAGTTTTAAAGTCTATAGAACACAAACGAAAAACGTCACATTTTATATAAGATCATATAGATTACGACACAAATATTTTTTTTATTTCTAATTATTAAGAAAAGACCTTCGGAAACATAGGTCATTGATTTTACACTGGATTACTTATAATGCATTTTAACTTGATTATTAAATTGTTGATAGTAGGCTAGAGGTGGTGATGAATTAAATGATCTTAGTGATTGACTGAGGGTGGTTATCAAGTATTTCGGCTGTTGATTCGGGAAGTGTGCGGATTATTCTGGTGTTGGTATACTATAATTCAGTATACGATGTGTTGTATGGTGACTTGTACTCCACAGGCTCAGCAAATTGGGAGTTTTAATTTGGACATTAAATGGCTGTTGGCGATTTTCGTGTATCCGATTCTAAGTCTTGTCATGATCATTTGATATTTTCTTCATATTTCGATGGGAAATGTCCAGCAATAAATATTAATATTAGTATTAGGTATGCCAAAATACTTAGGTACGTCATCGTAGACTAATAAAATGAAATATATCTATTCGTTTGATTTTCATAAAAAAAGACATCATTAATTTTTTTCGCCATTGTACGACACAATATAATACATCACAATACATTATTATTTTGAGTCATTTGAATTGATCTATATTAAATCGGTACGTCTATTATAACCAATATAACCACCTAGTACCTACCTATGTAATGATAATATATATATGTATATACATCGACATAGTTTAACAGTCATATTCACGATTTCCACGCGATAGAAAAACAAAATATTTGATTTTATTCACGTCGGTTTGTAATGTTTACGTCGATGTGTCCACCGATAATTATTATTGCTCGGGATATTATGTTTCTCTGTATAATAGTTTATTATTATTATTATTATTATATTGTATGCCATCGCACTAGCCTCTTGGGTATTACACGTCTTGTTCGGACGAATGTAAAAATGACAAAGCACACTCCTCTCGTTATAGATTTTAACACATAGTAATGCGTTGTACGTAAATATGATGTACATAATAATAATATAATAACAATACAATTACTGTCACAAATAGTTAATATTCATTATTGCTTCACTATCTATCCGTCATAGTCGCGTGACGTGCACAACAGTGGTGATAGTGCTAAGACAATACTTCGCCATATGAAAAGATCTGATTCCACTTTGCAATGGTATTATAATCATATTAATTACGAATGTGTAAATGTGCAATGAATATATTGTGAGTAAGCGTATTTAACATCTCAACTCAAATAATATCCAGACAATTTTAAGTATAATTTAAAGTAGTTATCGCAGTTATAGTAGTTATAGTTGCATAATACATTATAGCCTAACCAGATATATTATACTTACAAGCTAAACCTATCTCATAGGTTTCGCATCAATTTCTGTTGTATTATACACTTCATTGCTTCAAATATTTACGTTTAGATGGGACTCCCCTACCGCTGGACTTCAAATCTAATTTTGAAAATGTTAAACTTAATTATTATTTACAAAAACATATTTTCATTGATATTTTGACTTGAATGTAGATTTATTTATTTTTAATGTACCTTCGTTTAAAAAATTAGATATATTTTTTTTAATACACATTTTGATCTTTGATTTTAACCTAACCTAACCCTTCCCTGATAAATGTTCACCCATGAATGTAATTGTAATTTTGTTAAGATCATATCAGTAGTATCTTTAGGGTTCATTATACTCGTAATTTCAGAGGTCACATTTGGCAAAAGTATTATAGTGCCTTTTGACGCAGATTACAGAACTGTGGTTTTTGTCATAAACAACACATCTGAAATCATAGTTGTAGGTAGTAGAATCTAGTACCATGGCGGTACTACCACCACGACTACCGTATATTTTAAAATTTTAAATTTTTGATAAGTACTTGTTTGTTAACTGTAGGAATTTTATATTTTATTTTAATAAATTATAGATGCTTAAAATATATAATTATTTTGATGTTTCTCGCTATGAACTTGTTTTTTTTTTTTTAAGTTTGTCTTTGATAAATTCAGTTGATTTAGTGGGATCTAAGTTTTTATTAACTATTCAGTATGGTTTATCTTATTTCAATTGATAAGTATGTAAAGTATTGCATTTTTGGTTCATTATGAAATGCTATATATATATATATATATGTATATTATCAATACAAGTTTAACGAAAATTTCTCGTTCGAGAGTAGCATCGGTACAACTTTTACTAGTGAATTCGGCAGATGATTCGATTATATTTTATTTATTCATAACATGTTTTATAATTTGGAATTTTTGTTTTGATAAATATTGAAAAAGGTTGTTTCTCTATAATATTGTTTTTTTTTATTGTTAGTTTCCATTTTAATATTATCATTTTGGAAGAAATGAGTAAAACGATTTGTTGTAGAAAATGTATTTTTTATGCGATTTTGATTTAATATAATATCTGGGCGAGACAATATCGGTACAATTATTATCAAAACTATCGTGTCACGAAATCGTATTTTAATAAACTCGAAGTAATTGATTTTTATATTACACTTTTGGTTTCTGTTTTAATTGACTCTACACTTTAGTTAACCGTTATGGAAGTAGATAATACCTAGATGTTTCGAAAGATAAATTTAGCCTATAGTTTTGTTAAATTGATCTTTGAACTTTGAATACGTTACCATATATGATCTCAATTTGTTGGATATGAGTTTTCTCAAAAGAAAAAAATGGAGTTTTTAAGACATAATGTTTTTGAGATTTTTTTAAAACGTTTTGGTATTCATTTTTAAATAGAACAATAGATGGATATAGATGCACAAATATCAGGTGCGGGACTTAACTAAGCATGTATATCGCAGTTCACAGCGAATACGCTGCCCGCGTACTATCAAAACTAGATAATTAATAAATTAAATAAATTATTAAACTTGATAATCAGTATAGTTTCATACTGTTGAACTGTGGAAAAATTGCATGTACCAGGTACATTGTACCTATACATATTATATATACCTATACACAATATTTATAAAACATTAAAAACATAAAGTCTGATTCATTGTTATTTATGATAATTTAATTAAATAAATATTGCTAATTCAAATTATTTTTTCTACGAATTATTTGCAAAAACTATAAGTATAAAAAATTACTATGAATTATATATTGCATACATTTGTATGTATCGGGCTTTTGCCCGTAATTATCATAAACTAAAATTATGGGTACTCGTATATATTTTCAAAGTTAAAATTTTAAAACAATTTAAATTAACATCCATATAGTAAACGCATTAATTAAATTTATAAATGTATATTTTAATTGTATACATAAAATTAATATTTGAGTATTTTAGATTCTGAATGGAGAAATAAATATATTGATTTAACAGTGATGTATGTATGTCTGTAGACACTTTGTATAGTAAAAAAAAGATTCAATTTTCAATACATCGATATCTTTTCTGGTGGAAAATAAATACTAAATATATTTGGTACTTTGAAGGGTCAAAAGTAAAAAATTTTCTTATTAATTTTTCTATTAACTAGGATTTAAAAAATGGTGAATACAGTGATTTGTGTGCAAATCAGTTTTTCATTTAAAAATATATTTTCTTTAATATTATAATTTTCATTAAATTTTCATAGCAAAAAATGATAAAATATTTTGATTTATTTATAAAAAAAAAAATTATTTTTTTGTTAATGTAAAAATAAATTTTGCTTTTTCAAAATACTTGAAAATTTAATAAAAGGATCTTCATAAATATTTTTACTGAAACCAAAATATCTAAAAATTATTTCAACACAAAACAATTGTTTTTGTTTTGTAGACATTTAAAGTTTGAATTTACATTAAATTAGATATTTAAACGAAAAAAGATGATTTTAGTTATTTTGCTATAATTAAAAAGTATTATACCTGGTGATTTTTAGGTATAATTTTATATACACAATAACATTTCAAAAACATTTAGATAAATTGTATGCTTATTTATACCAAGAACCTATTCACACCGTTCTACGGTGAATGACAATAATATATATAATAAAACAATTTAATAATTTTTTAAATTAAAAATATAATAAATGCACTGTTTTCATTAATTATTAATTAAATTTACTGTATTTTAATATCATATCAAAAATCATTCATTTTAATAGTATTATAAAAGTAGTATTATACATATACTACATTATACTTGATAATACATTATATGCTGACAGACCATTTTCGTTCAGAATCGTTTTTCATGTTATTATGTAATAATTTATCATTGAATTCAAATTTAATACGTATCTTACAGTAACTTACTCACACTATATAAACGCCTACTACGTATACTGTACACCAGATCGTTTACCCATTTTCTTCCTTTTTTTCGGTATAGTTCTAACGGTATTGGTGCAATTAATATAAAATTATATCATTAAAAATATGAATACCTATTATTACAGTTCTATAATGATATTATAGCGTGTATACGGAAAGAGAAATGGAAAATATAATACGACTTATGATAATTTATTCAATTTCCTTAAATTTGCGTTTGAAACTTTCAACACTTTCTAAATTATTATAACTAGAGCTGGCTCATTTCATAATTTCAATGTGCTTTAATAATTTTATAAAATTATGCAATATAGTCGTCACAATACGTTATATCGTAAATATAATTAAGTTTTTTTAATTAAAACAAAAATGTATAAGTATACCTTCGTGATCCGTGTTGTATACGATTATGGAAACCTTCGTTTATAAAATCTGATTTTGTTATCTATATTATCGTTTCGTATAAATTCGAAGGAAACATTTAAAAATATTGTGTAAACTATTGATTATTCCTGCGTTTAATTAATATTAATTAACGGTAGTTTATGAGCGTGTGGTGGTTATATTTTACGCAATAAATAAAAAAAAAAAATTAATTATAATAATAAATACCAAAATAAATTATAATATACTATTATATCGAAAAAGACATACAAATTACGATGAATATTGTAAAATAAAAAAAAAAATAAATAAAATATTATAGTGGTGAATAATAAATTTAAAGCATAAAGGTACTGCATTATATTATATTTTATGTTGTGACATGTACGTTTAGATATTTTTTGATAAGTTTAAGGTACGCGTGTGTATTTGCATTTTAAATTAAAAACAATTTATTCAACTTACATAATTTATTTATAATTCATTTTTTCCCCATTACAGCTATAGATAATTGATTTACTCGAATATAATAACGTGTTTATTGCATTCGGACCATTTTAGATAATTTCAATTAAATGACAATTTTGCAACAATTAGGTTTTAGCTTATAGATTTTAATTGAAAAACATTTGCAACGAATAAAACCGACTTGATAATTATTTTTTTTAGCATTGACGAAAATTGTGTATACTTTTTCTGCGTGGTTTTAGCATAACGCAGAAAATAGTAATAAAAAAACAACTCTACCCACTGAAAACCAGCTTATTCATAAAAGTACCACGTTTAAATTGTATTATTCTTGTATTTTTGTTCAGACATCGCCCGGGTTACAAAAACTTGATATTGAACTAAAGACTTTATTACAAATTACTTCTTGGAAGCAATAAAAAATAAAAAATATATTATACTTTTTGGTTTTTCTAAGAGCTTTTAAAGTTTTCATTATTTATGACTTAAATCTTTTTTTTTCTTTATAAATATGCAATATTATAGTTTTTGCTCTGCGAATGCAATTTGAATATGCATATAGGATGTTTAATTTTTTTTTATAATATCTTATACAAGTTTTTATAACCATCAATCTTCCATAATCTCGTAACTTGTATTCCATTTAAGTTTTGTGCATTGCATTATTATAATGTAGTTTGTATAATAGATAAAATCGAAATATTGTTCTTTTTAGTTGTTGCAAAATCAATATTTTTTTTATCATATTATGTCGTCCGTATACAATGTACGTACCTAATCTTAAATTTCAAAGTAAATAAGTAATTTGCATCCATGAACGTTAGTCATATGGTGCAAATAATGATGCACCCCGCCGCGGCCATTGTCTTCAATTTTTAATTGTATTGCACGTTCGTTTGTGTGTGTTATGACTTGTATACATTATTATATTATTATTATTATTTATGCTGACATTCATTTTAGATTTTTTTTATTCAATTAAAACACAACGTATTGTTATGGGCATCGATACGAAAGTATTACATGTTTTATTTTTAACGGATGAGTATTTGATGCATTCGAAGACCGCGATCAACAGTTGTAATAATACGTGGGTGGTCACTTTTTTAAACACCATACCTTACACTAAAAAAAAATATACAAATATAATATTCACATGTAGAACCTGTTATATTAGTGTTTTACATATCGTACAAAAATAACTTATGAAAAAGATAAATTTAGAAATAATTATTTTCACGATAAACAATACTACACATAATCCTGAGATCGTAAAGTTAGTTTGTTTTCAACTTCGCCAGTTTGACTTGAAAGTTATAATGGGTACCTTATGGTACAACATCATATGTAAATAATATTTTAAAACGGGGAGGCTATAGTGGTTTGAGTGAAGGTTATTGAGAAAACAAAAATCTCGTGTACCGTAACATTGTATAAACGTTCAGTAATGGGAAATGATTCAAATAAATAATAACAATAATATTGTCTAATAATTATAATATACAATATAAACTAATAAAATCGATGAGATGGCGTGACGACCAGACATGCCGAGTACAATGGTATTCCACTCCCGGCGAGCGAATCGACGTGGCGCGTTTCATTTATCGTGTTATTGAATATTTATCATATTTTCAACAATAAATTATGATAAACAGCTATAAACGGTTAAACGTACCGATATATTACCGAAATTAATTTTAATAATAAAACATTCCTCCGTAATTTTCCGCTCGTAAATTCTTTGGTAGTTATATTGTTGCCGGAATTATAATTAGTTAGTAATAAATATTCGGAAAGTAAATAAATTCATAGTAATGGTGTAGGTACCTATATGTACCTAAGTATAATACGTGCGTGCGTTTAATATTATTATAAATAATAGTACTGTTCCTCCGCGTGCGCCCAATATCGTAAAGACGACGAGAAACGATATGAGACGATGTACCTAGGGGGCGGTAAGCGGGTTTTCCCGCGGCCAGGGGGTTAAAAATTGTAATTAAATATTTCGTATAATATAAGAAATTCAAACTCCCACCAGTCGAACACACAAACGTAGATTATCGTCCACCCACCCTTCTACGACTACAACGGCGGCTACTAATACTATCACCACCGCCGCCACGACCGCCACCGCTACCTCCACCGTCGTCGCTGGCTGCCATCTCCGCCGCGGACCGCCGACGACACCGCCGCCGCACTGATAAAATACAACAACTATAATATAACTTCTACTAATACTGTACGACGATCACCGCCACCCCATCCCCGTCCCACTATTAAAGCACCGGAATCAACGGAATATCTAACATACTCGTTGATATTGATTTTCCTTTTACCCTTCCGCTGTTTTTCCCCGGTCTCCTTTATTATGGAAAAGAGGCAAACCTTACGAGCGGGAACGCGCCCTCGCGCGCGCGCGCGTGTGTGTGTACCGCTACACACACGTCATGCGGAAATGACCGAAGAGACCGTCACTGTTATGTTATAGCTTTTTGCCTTACAAATTATCATTGTCCGGTTTTTTTTATTTTATTTATTTATTATTATTTTTTTTTTCGTGATAAAAATTCAACAAAATTCACAGCACGACTGCTTTCCAGTTAGTCGGAGATACCGTTTACCTACGCAGCTAGCTAATGAATGACCTATGTGTTTACCACTGAAAAATAATATAATTTTATGTATGGCGATATGAAAAGTAAATAATAATAATAATAATAATGATTATTAAGAAAAACACAAAAAATTATTTAAATCTCGTTTCATTCCATTTTTTTTATTATACAAATATTATTTTTATTATTATTATTCGATTAGTTTAATACTTTCAACCCGTTCTATTTTGTAGACTATTAGAAGTTGATTTTAATTAAAATCTCGTTTAACATAAAATTCAAAATATACATGACCGTCGTGATATTATCGGATCTAGTTATAGCTAGGTCAACAAGATATTTTTATCGAGCTTATAGATGCTATTTATACACTATAACTTCTTATATTTTAATAATGCTATTTCATATTATTAGCATACTAAGCAAATTTAAAAATCATAATTAGATCATTTTACTATTTTACTAGAATTTAATGACATCATAGGTTTTATTAACTGTTATTTTTAAAACATTTTCTTTTTCTAATCGAATTCGGAGAGCATTTACATAGAAATGCATTCCACGAAAACATGAAAATTTTAAATATATTTAAACACCTAAAAACTTAAAATTTATAATTTATACATTATTTTTTAAGAATACTAAAAAATAATAATAATAATAATCGGGTTATTTGTAGTTTTTCTTTATATCAGAGTTGTGTATCATTATATAATATTATAAGTAATATTATAATTTATACTGCGCATACGAGTTCTACATTATAATACTGTTGAAAAATAATACAGTTTTAGTTATATATGTTATATTTCATAAAATATACAGTGATACTAATACATAATATTTATACACTAGTTGTTAATATTGTTCTTATAATAAATGTAAATGTTAACTGTAAGGTTATGGTTAAATAGGATTACGTTTTGAAGTTGAGATACTAACTCAAAGTTATCTTTTGGAACTCAGTTAATACGTTGAATGATCTACCGAATACGTCAAATAAATATGAATGATAGCCTAATAAAATACATAGACTTTCATATATTATTATTTTCTTTAACTTTCAATTTATTGATTACGATTAACTTATAGAAATAAAATAAAACTTTTGCATCTGTAATTGAAATTGGTATTAAAAAGTTACATATTAATGAACGGAAAATATCTTGATTATTCGCGAAAGTTAATCATAATGAAAATTATTTACCTACCTATTGGTTATTTATACATTTAATTATTTCATTATGATTAAAATTATATTTTTAAAAGGTCATAAGACGAAACGCATATTATAATATAATTATATGGACAAGAATAACTATTATTTTTAAATTATTTAACCTAATTATCGTTATACTCAGTTTCTATAATATTTATAATAAGATATTCTAAAACCCATCTGAAAATGTTTATTTTTTCTAATAATTTTAGCTAACCAGTTTTTTTGTTTAATTTATTATTTTTTTTTTTTGACTGACTGACTGACTGATTTATTCACGGTTTCTTGACTAGAATATGTTTATTTATTTATGTCATCTGTAAAGATATTTTTTAATTGACTTCCTATTTAAGAGGCCATTGACTATACCAAGGTCATAGTGTGAAATGTACTTTTTTCGTTTAACAAAAAAAAATATATATAATGTATATACAATACTATATATACGTACATACAATATTTCTTTTTCGTCAGACGTTTTACTTATTTATTTGATATGCACAAAAAAAAAATATCTTCCTGATGCTTATTAATATAAAAAAAATTATATTATAATTTATCGAATATATATATATATATATATAATCGAAAATATTATCTAAGATTAAAATTAATAAATCGATGGAGTTATAATCAATTTAAATTGAATTTAAAAAGCTATATATTTAATGCGTACATTTTTATCAAAAATAATAATGTTAACGGAAAATAAAAAATACTAAATCATTATAGTTACAAATCTAATAATTGATATAATTTACAAACAAATAGTTTATATTTTATCGTCATAATTATTAATAGACAAACATGTTTTAAAATATTTCTACTGATAAAAATATAATACTTATATTAACCGTTGCTAGTAGTAAGTAAGACAACAATAATTATAGGTATTATTTAGGTACCTATCGGATATTATGTGAGTACGCAATGTAAAAAAAATATATTGCTCTTCTAAATCACATTGTGATAATATAATGTCTTCATTTTAAGTACACAGTAATTATATGTTTAGTGATATTGAAAGATTTATAATATATTTAATTCAACATGATATTATATTTTATAGGGGTAGATAATTTATATAGGTACATAGTTAGATAATAACGTTGTGTGTGGACTTAATACCAATATGTTTTCGAACCGTTTCTATAATAAATTATAAACAGTATATTTGTAATGTAATTCAGTCTTCGAGATGAATTAATAAGAATAATTTGTACATTTCAATGAAATTTTCAAATTAATCTCTGGGGTATAAAAACATCTCAATTATTCCTATCATCGTCCTGCACTTAATGATTTATTCATTAAAATGTTGTTAATGTATTATTTTAATAAAGTTATTTCTATAGTTTGAATAACATTTTTTGTACTATTGTTGAGCTTAAGGCTTTACTCAGATGTTGAGTTTTATTTGTATGGATCTAAATTTATTAATATTTATCAATGGGAAGTTTGTTGTTAGAAACTTGAACACATTATTATTCTTTTATTAATTACGAATAAAATTTCCAAGTTTCAAGAATTTTTAAATGAATAACATTTTGTTGTAATTTACAATTATTTCTTATCGAACTAAAAACACAAAAATTAAATTTAAATATTTACATATTCAGTAAAATATTTTGCATAGAGATCATTTTTGAGTAAACAATTTTCAAAATACATTAATATAATTACTATACCTAATATTATCTATTGTAGGTGTTAAGTTTATCATCTATTGCCTACAACTGTATATATACTATATATAATATATTATCGTATAATATTATACATTACATATAATATATATAATATAATATTATTGTATGTGTAATAATTATTTTTTAAATTTTTAAATTTTGTTTTCTTTCTACTGTTAATAGTTTTAAAATGAATTCAAAAGTAAATCTTTAATAAAGAAATACTAAAATGTTTTGTACTAAAAACAATCAAATCATTTTACTGTCATATTTTATACCTTGTTATTAAAAGTACTCACTTTTAACTATACATTTCTTCTTCTATTATATAACGCGCTGTATTATTATAGATACAATTATTTTTTATTATTCATTTAAACTGAATTGTTTGGATTAAAATCCTATTGTTTTCAGAACATTAATGTTTATCAAATAATGGCGGATCAATTTACGTCGACTCGGACATTATGCACTAAAAGTAGTCCAAACGTCTTTTTTTATATATAAATAATTGAATGTTGTAGCTGGTGTTACAGTTTAGATTAATAGTTATATCACATCACTGTATAATTTTTCAAAAAAAAAAAAAACATCTAAAAATGTATCTGCAGATAAATTACTTATCAAATCAAAAACATTTTGTACAGGACTAAACAGGGAAACATATGATTCTATACATGTTTTTATAAAGAACAAAATTTGAACAATCAGAATATAATACCAGCTTAAATAGGTACTTACAATATATTAAATTTAAAAAAATAAATAAATATATTATTTTTGTTATTCGAGGACCTGTTATTTTTATTGAGATTTAATGTTCCTGAAAATATAATTTATGTACGATAGAATATGTGATATTTGCGTATCCCTGCAGTAATGCTTCGTCGTGTTGATGTGCCAAAATGTCCGTGAACATTTTAAACAGTTTATCTTTTACAGAATATTAATAAATTTAAGTAGACAAAAAAAAATATCATTCTAGTCACGTATTGTGACTTGTCAAGCGTCGACAGTTCTAGTGGAACTTAATTTGAGAGTACCTAAGAGTAAATTATTCATTTACCAATCAACTAATTACGAAAATTCAACTGCAAATATTTAACTTATCCATTATGCTATAACTTTAGTCTATTGTGATATTTGCAGTTTTATGTACATAATGTTCTCAGAATAGTTTATGTAACAATATTAAACCATTAAATAGTTTTAAATTCAGTCGTTTGTATTCTTGATAATTAATGACTTTATTTTACTTAAAACAATATTATAATCATTTTATAAATAAGTAAATTATGGTAACTACGCATTTTAGTATTCATATAAAATGCTTTATCATGAAAGGAAAAATTCAAATATAATAGAAAACGACCGTAATTTGATTTCATTAATTTCAACAAAGAATAAAACGAGACCAACGGATGACAGGTTTTGAATTATGACGCTGTTTAGAAGAAAGGTCGTGAGATACGTGTGATGTTTTTTTTTTTTTTTTTTAAATGCATGTACAAAATACATCACGTACCTATATAAAATGTATTCAAATATTGAATAAGCGATCTCTGTATTATAGCGCATCAAAATATTCATCCGGTACTTACGAGAAAATTGCACTTTTGCAATTCTTTTGCAATCGTTATATTATTACTATTATTATGTTTTATATAACGGATGTACCATCAGGAATGATGGTAATATATTTTTCATATTAATTTGTATTTTAAAATAAAGGCTCGCCGTTGCCAAGGCAATAATCTAATCGTAAATAAAATTATATTGTAATGAACATACATAATATAAACTATGTATAGATAGGTAGGTACTTAAAATTGTAGATAGTTTGTTATTTTGATTACGGTCGACTGTTATTTAAAAATAAATTAATTAAAAGAATTTCTTCATCATTATAATAAATTGTTTTTTTTCCTTTTTCATTAAGTTTTCACTGCAGCATTCATATCGATAAAAATGTTTTCACTTGATAAATTGAACCTTTATTAATCAACAATATTAAGAGTTATAACCTGGTCGTTGAATGTTACTAATTTTATTTTACATTAAGATTATAAATTAAATGCATAAAAGAGTAATATAATATAATTTACTAATATTATTATTCCCATACCTACTTCAATATCTAATAGTATACTTGTAAGTAATAAAAGTAAAAATTATACTCATTACAATAATTATTTTAAATGTATGAGTAAATAAACCAATTTCTTATGATGAATTCTACTTTTTTAATGCTATATTATTTTCTATTCATAATTCCCAATATTCGTTTGTTCATAGTATAATAATTAATATAATACACAGAATACCACAGCAACAGTACAGCGTGATAAACACGCGATTCGTTATTATAGTTACACCGTTACACGTCAATGGTAAGTGCCAATAAATAAAAATCCGTTGGCATGCGATTTGACTGTAAATGTTTTAAAATATCTAACATCGAACGTCATTCGTTTTTCTAGTCATCGTACATTAAAATGTAAGACAACATAATATTATAATAACAGGTAAAAACCGCGTAAGAGTAAGTTATTAAATAATTTTTCACTCAATCATTATCCAGGAAAATAAAAATAATAAATAATGAGCTATCAGCCAATAGGAAAGAAACCATCAAAATTGTGTATATTTTTTTTTTATTGGAAATACAATATTCAAAGTTGAACACATTAACGAACGCCTAATTTAAACAGATGTTTCTTTATGATTCTCGGTAACACTCGGTAACATATGGTTAAACATAATATATTTTAATATTCCAATTTCGATTATTCGATCGATCGGTTCTTATAATTTTCAAATAGTTTATGCTACGGAAAATAATATAAATAAATTTGTTTCCGATACGACACGAACTTACTTCATTTTTACTCGAAATACACACACAAGTGCGATATTTTCTCCACAAAATTCTGTTAGATAAGTGTTTTTGTATATTATGTACAACTTTTACTACGATAGAATTATTCCATTCATCAAAATAATTGCAAAGAATATAATATTGTAACGCATTGCGCTTTTTTTTTCGGAACTTATTTTCTAAAGTGCGAATTTAAATTTATGAACAAGACGAATTCATATAAAATGTTATATATTTTTTACAATAACTATATAGTTTTGATCAACTGTAGTGTCATTCGCTATGTCGTAGTACTATCGTGCGCGAGTTATCTTTTACAGCCAAATATCGAATCGTTATTGAAGAATATTTTTATGTTTTGCTTCGTCTAAACATTCACATGCATTCGTTTCTATGCGCAATGCACATTTACCAAGATATGGTCTATCATACGCGAATTTGTTTTATGTACAATCAAATATTCAAACGTATACTTGTGTAAAATATATTTCTATTATATGCGTAGGTGCCAGTCTAGTGACCATCCGTGTTTTAAATTTTAAAATGGCATTTTGAACAGTTTTTAATAGCAGTTTTTGACACACACATTTTTAAAACAGTATTACATCAACGTCAGATATACATTTATATAATTATTACACAATGTGTATAAATAATAAAAATAAAAACGCTCCAAAGGCACTTTTTAAATGGACAGTTGTTAGCATTTCGGTTTTTACAGAAGTAATTCGAAGTTGTTACAAAATGATAACATGCACATTCTTCTTATTGTTATTATTTTTCAAATTTTTACTTTTTAAAGACAACATAGATTTTTAATTACTGTACACCGGAATACGAAGTTATTTTTTTTTTTAATTTAGAGATGTTGTGCCTATATTGCAATAGATTGTCGTGTATACAAGTGCAACAATACGTCCACAGTTTCTCCTGAAAAATATGTTCGACTGAAAGAGATTGCTTACAGTTTGATGATATTTAGGTTCATTTTTTAGCGTCGCTACACTACGCACGACATTGTATTATATGCAAAGATAATATCTACTATAAAAACGACACGTGTGTGTGCACAGCCGAAGAAATACAATGCATTTAAAATCAAAAACTAAATTTCTATGTACTTATTGTGTTAAATACTAAATTTTTAGGTTCCAGCTAAATATTATTTACTATATATATATATTATTTTAATAATATTATTTAATATTTTTTACGAAAAATGATTTGATTACATTTATATTATTATGTAACTAAAAAAGAAAAAACAATACTTAGATCAAACTGTATGATCAAAATATATAATAATACTTACCTACATTACATTTAAACATTTATGAAGGTTTTTATTTATTCCCATGTTTAATCTTTGTAACTACATAATATTATAGTTAATTAACCATTTCCATGTGTATATAATACGTATTAAAGTAAATAATAATACGCTTTATATGTATTATTTGTGTTCTCAGTGCAGCACATGTTTTGTATCATTAAACCATTACATTGGAATTTAAAATTCAACTATTTTTAAACATTTCACATTCTATTGATGGTATTCAACTTAAGTATATTATAATCCGTACGTATATTTCTTAAGATTCCATTGTGTCTTGACGTAATTATTGAAATTACGTTTAATAATATAATAATAATAATCACGTATTCTCAAAAATCCTTTAAAAGAAACTTGTACTTACTTAATGAGTTTGTTGTGAATTGGGAGCTTTGTTTTTAAAATTTGTCAATGTACCTACATGGCGTTATCAGATTTTGAGAATTATTCTTTTGATTTAAGATAAATTCTTCAAATAAATTTTTTATCAAATTCCAAGTGTGATAACAATGCATCTGACTTCTGGAGTAATTGAGAGGTTAGAATAAAAACAAGTATACACTAGTTATAAATATATTGCTAAAATATCATTGCCATTTTTAAAATTTCACTAGAGTATTTTGGATTTTTAATACATCATATTTATCTATGTCAAAAATATTCGGTTCATATTATATACAGGTACATGCACATACATACATTTATTTTAATTTGTTTAAAATATCATAAAACATAAAAATATATCATATTATATAATAACTTGAACCATGAATCATGAGCATAATTAACGAAAAAAAAATATTAATAATAATAATAATTAAACAAATTTCAGTTATATGATGATGGCATATGTATATGCTATATGCTCTAGAGACAAACTGAAAACTATTAAAATTTTGTTGGATAACAAATGTGTTCGAAAAACAAACAACAAAGTTTGTAATGAAAGAGAATTAATCTGTTTTTTATCCCAACAGCGAGAATTAATTAAACCTAAACATACTTAAGTCAATGTTATGTAATTATGTGCAAATAAAGTACTGTAGTGAAGTGTGCGAAGGGATTGGTCGTTGGCACGGGGAGAGGAGGACACATTTCGTTTGCACAGCGTTTATACTTACGATCGTATTGCTCTCTATCTCTCTGTATTTCTTTCTTTCTCTCCCTACACATGGATTTATTTGTTTCAAACTAAACCTGTCGGTCGAATTGCAAACCGGGGTCTGAAATAATGGTATTTCACTTCTCATTAAAAAAAAAATAATAATAATAATAACATAAACATAAAAACACAAACAAATTAGGAGTAAATTGGACCGTTGGAAATTGAAAAATGTATATTACGTCATGTTACATATAATTCCATACGAAATGAAAAATAAAACACATTTCTTATTATTTGACCGACGTGGCGGCACAGTGGTTTTGGCTGCAACGACGCTACATAATAATACTATGTACCTATCTATCTACTCGCACCGCATTCTCGCATTTACCTAAATATTATATTATTATACACTGCAACTATACGACAGCTGTACGCCACATTTTTCTATTTCTCGGCCACGTACTACACTGAAATTACACCTGTAGAACTCGATTTTATTTCTACAGTTTCGCGTTTAATCATCATTATAATAATATAACGTTTCATTCTAAAGTGCGCTTCGCCGCGAATTTTCGCAAAATCGAATCTCACAGATTAATACAACACGTCGACACCCATAATTCCGCATGTGCAACAGTTTTATATCCCAAGGCAAAAACTTAAAAGGTAAGTAAATGAAAAAAATGAACTTGATTTAGCCAAGTTAGATGGACGTTAAGAACATCATGATTTACAATCTAATAGTTAAATAATAATATATTATTATCTGGCCACCTGGCCTCTTGGGTCACATATATAACGGTGATTGAATACAACTTTCAAATGTTTTAAATATATAATAACCAACCTTTTTGTCGAAAATCCGTCTTATTTAATGTACATTGTGATAGTTCAGCGATCATCTATTTTTATCGGATAAATTATTAAATAAATAAGAAATATAATATTATGATATAATATCAATTATTGGTTTATATTCATTTATAAACGAGTCAAACAGAAACTAATCAATCAACCATACATTTTAACCACGGTTATGGGCACAGAACGTCTGTAAATATAGATCAGAGGGTCTCCAATTACCGGGTCACTGACCGATTCCACCCATTAAGTTTTTTGAACCAATACGCCAACTGATTTGAACTGTCTTAAATGTATGTACCTTTATGAATTCTCATGAAAAAAACAACATATAAAATATTTCCTTTATAGAATTATGTTGAAACAAAGTAATACAGTTTTTCTTGTCTTTTTTCAATACAATTTACATCTATACCCATTCCAAGTTAGGTTCAAGGTTGGAGACCCCCGATGTATTTACCCTTAACACTGAAACTAAGCTTTTAATAATTCAAACATATTATTTTTCAAATTTATTGAAAAAAAAAAGTTATTATAAAATGGTTAGGTACTGCCGAAACTGGTCAAGTTATTAAGTTAATAATTAGCAACTGATAACTAATATAATTAAAAATATTAACTGTTAAACTTTAAGTTTTAATCGATGGTAAAATTTAATACTCTATCATCGCATTCAGCGTTGTGTGCTAACCCTTTCGCTGATTTTTTTGTTTATATTTTTTTATTGTGGTTGTGCTACTTTCCCTTACGTAATTTATCTACAATACGGAACAAGTCAACTGCAGTAAGTAAATCGAATTCAAAATAGATACATTATCACGTACGGTCATAAAACCGTACTGTACGTTTAGGTACCCAAACCTAATAATAACGCGTAATACTTTCATGGGCATAATTATGTGAGAGCACGATAAATGATAATTGAATATGTTGTGACATTCAGATTAATAAAATGATATATTTATTTTTTCTATAGACCAATTCGAGTGACGTACCTATTAAAGTATATAATATTTTATGAATGAAGCGTGAGGAAATATTATATCACTATAATGTCACTATCAGAACTGTAATTTCTTTGTGATATCATGACTTTTTTTAGTCATTTTATACTTATGCGATGTGTTTCGATGTCTAAAAGTATGGTATAATGTTGTATAACTTTACTGTGGGCCTTAACATTAGCTGTAACACAGTCGAAAACGACAATAATAATATTTAAATACAAAGTAAACGTGGTTAAGAGAGGGTAGTGGACCGCCAAAGACAATAATGTAATATATTATATCATTATAAATCCGTTTTGCAAACAACAATCGTTACAAAAACTTGTTATCGGTCGTTCGCTTCAGCTATGGTATACGATGGAGACACAATCAAAAGTCGTTATTGTTTTATGTAGCGATTTTAAACACAAAATTGTCGAACGAATATTTCATGTCGATCGGGGTGAATGGTAATAAAAATATTAGATTGCAGTCATCAACGACTCAGTATAGAAAGCCGAGTACGTAGTACATATGAACGTCATACTTAGAGCCAAAATTGGTTTGTACATTATAATTATACCAGTTATTTCAATGGCAATTGGTATTTGGACCGACAGACGATCTTTATACGTATCTTATGAAAATTACACAAAGTTTTCCACCGTGCTTTTTCTATGGTACCTATTTATCCTCTCCTCCACTACCTCCCACCACCTGTGTAATAAAAATGATACTAACCAGTAACCTACTAAATCGTATGACTAACATCTGTGAAACGTATATAGCATATGTTTCAACACTTAATGGAAATCGTCAAGCTTTTATAAAAAATAAATTTAATTAATTATTTCTATACATTTTTAGTTACAAAACATACGTTTGTTATTTTATATTACAAAGCGAAATATTATTCATAATATTTCAATGTATACAAATCAAATTTTTGGGCTACTATAGTTAACTAGTTATAAAAGTATTTAAAGTTATTGGACGATCTGAGTAATGGATCGAGATTTTGCGAGATACATTGGTGCCACTCCACTATGTTCATCTAAACTTTAAATACTAAAATAAATAGAAACTGAAAATGTATGTTATCTATCAAAAATATTGAAAATATATTTTTTAAATTTTTTTTTATTATTAGTGATAAATTAAAAATATCTAAAACTAATGTTTTAAAATTGTAATAGTATTTTTTTTTAATAAAGAGATTATTTATTTTTTGATACAATATTCACTCAATAAGTATATAATGACTTAGGTATTATTCAATTTAGAAGTAATGTAATATCTATAATAATATATCTACACTTATAAACGAGGTACACTAGAAACGCAATATACAGCAGAAGCATGTTTTCTTATCTTAAACGTTGAGAATCGGGAGTACTTCTTGGAACCGGGTAGTTTTTTACATTTCTTACAAATTAATATTATTATATAATAATATAATAATATATTATCGTAGTCGTGAAGGAAATTAATTTCTTAATTAAGTTTTTGAAGTTTATCTCGAATAAAAAAAAACTAACCCTAAAATCTCCAAAACAAATTGAAATGGTGCCCCTAAGACCTATGCCACTTTACCACTGCACGGTTTAAAATTGGTATTTATAATACATCATTAAATGTAATGTAACATAACTATTATATAAGATGTGAAAAGAGATGCGATTCACATGATCAATATAATAATAATATAGCCGTTTTACTGTCGAGTAGTCATGATTGGTCTTATGGATTTGGGTGTGTGTGTTTGTATACAGGAATGTTAGGCTGGAGATTTAGAAACACTTTTAGAGCTGCCTTTATGTGATTTCTTCGATAAATATTGAACGCATTGCGATGTTTTATAATCACACTAAATAAAAGTCATGTAATGACCGTGTCGTATATTTATTGTCCAGATCGAAAATACGCCGAACACACAAAATGACGAATAATAATAATATTATGCCTAAAACTCATGCAATAAAAATATTACGCGTTTTGATTCTGTCCCTCTCCTCCCCATCACCAGAGTTCCATAACGACTTTAATAATATGGTACGACCACGTTATCCGTAATAATTCTCCACTTAAAATAAGTATGCAAATTAACAAAAAATAATTGTATTTACACTTTTAGAATACCTAATTCTTTTAAAAGTTTTTTCGCATATTTTTAAAAGCAAAAATTAAATTTACAATTCCGTTATTCATCGGGTTTTAATTTTAAATACTGTTTTAAAAGTACACATATTATAATATTATGACGATAAAATACAATTTTTTAATATCATAATTTATTAAAACCTTAATTAACTAAAAATATAAATTATAAACAATATTTGTGTATACTATAATAACGAATACCGAAAAATTTAGGTTTTAATAGAAAAATAAATAAATTACCTATTACAAATATTAACTATGTTAATTATAACGAATCGTTTTGTGATTATATATTTAGTATTCATAATAAAGAGATAAAAAATAAATAAGTTATTTTCGTCAGATGTATTAGGAAACAATACATAAAATAATGAATTAACGAGTCTTATACAAAATAGTATACTTACCTATATGTTTGGAATGAGAGAACAATACCAAAAATATAATTGTCGTAGGTATAGTGTTTAACTCGGAAATATTTAGTTTTTATTTAGATTCCCATAGGTGATAATAATAACAATAATTAATAGAATCTAAGTATTTAAATTTACGAGTGTCTATTCATTTTACACTCGAAATTATGATATTTTAAATTATAATATATACTTAAAGGTTATAAACTAAATAAATTAGTATGTTAAATTAATTATTATTTTTAATTACTAGATTTTTTTTTTTTTTTTTTTGTTAAATATTTTTGATTGAACAAGTAATAATTATTTGAATCATGAAACTTATTAACTTTAGGTTAGTTTATTGAGTTTACTCTGTTATTATAATATGGATTGTAGGTTAAAGTTAAAATATTATGTTACTCAAACGCAGTGTCTTTGAACATCTTTGAACGTCCAACCCTAAAGTAATAGTTCATCGCTATAATACATTTAAAACAAATACGCATGTTACACATAACTTATAATGATTAGTTTCGTCCTAACCAAAGCAGCCGCGGGTCAATGAATGCTGAGTTCTGACGAGAACCAACCTTTTTTTAGCATAGATTTAACCAATATTAAGTGATATAGGTATGGGAGCAAAACCAATCAAAGTGCTAAATTTAGTGAAGGGGTGCTATTCATATTTATAAATTACATTTTTATTTTATTATTATATGTTAATGGATGATATATATATTTATATATTATTGTACTTTGAAAGCTCCATATAAACATATAAAATATAATATTATACAATCAAAGCACAAACAATTTTTATGACTAAAAATGTTATTAACACTCCACCATCTGTCATGATTTAGATATTATTTTTAAATATGTACAGAGAATATGTAGACAGCGAAGAAAGTATTTTACCTATTGAATGTAACAATTATTAAAGTAATAGATGCGTTGTATGCGTGATGCACCTATGCCTAAGAATTATGTTACAATAACAGAATTTGCATTTAATTGTAATATATTTAATTTTTCTTAGTATTATATAAATACGTATTGCTTCTTCTATTAACAACTCAGGTGACACGAATAAAAGTTTTTCTAAACTTGAGTTTTATACTATATGGTTAGGTACTCATAACTGTTAAAAAATAAATAAATAAATAAATAAAATAAAAACCTACAACATAGTATTATCAATTACTTACAAGGTAGTCACTATATAATAATTCAACTTATAGATATAACAATATTGTTCTTATATTATGAATAAAAATATTAAAATATAATATACCATTAGATAATTTATTATTATTATAAATTAAATAAAGTCTCTAAACTAGATGTAATTTATTAATTCAATTAGTATATTAATTGTATAAATACCATTATAAGGTCATTATAATAAAATCAATCACAAAAAAAAATATACGAACATCTAATTAAAGGATATTATAATAATGTTTCTTAATTTAAAAAGTGGTATTATTTTAATTTATTATAATAATATAATAATAGTTTTCTTTTAATTAAATATATTACCTACATATATTATGTATTATTTATAAAATCATTCCCTTATTAAGTGTAATTAAATAAAAATATTTTAAATTAAATATGTTAATTAAATATACACTTATATAATTTTTAGTATAAGATGCATAATTAAATTAAGACTTTCATAGTTTTAAGACACCAGATCCAAACTTAGTCTTAAATAAATGTTGATAATTTGGAGATCTCGGCTTAGTCCTTTTTAAATGTTATTCTAATGCGTTGATAATATTGTATTATGCTATTTATTTTAAAACATAGTGAGTGTCTAAATAGTCAGTAAATGGTCGCTTCACAGAATGAGTTTATGAATATGATGCTTATTAAAGTATTATCGGAGAAATTTATTAGAATTTCTCTATAATTTTATAAAATATCGAAGCCAGTTAAAAAAATATATATATTGTGATAGGTATAAGCTGAACATAAAAAGTTTTAATCCATTTTTATAATATATCGTGTTTTTATTCCAAATCTAATCAGGTTCATTTTCATCAATTTTTTTCGTCAAAACAAATATATAGCATACAATAGATATATAACAGGATTTACCTAACTTAACCTAATGGAGTTTATAAAATATTTACATACAGATACTCAAACTTTATTCAACTCTTGTCAGTCAATCGGGTTTTGTGCAGATAATAATATTATGCCGATAATAATATATACCTAATATATATATATTTTTTTTATTGCATACTTCACGATAGATCATAATATTATATTATTATACAATGAATATTTATACATTTTGAAGTGCTACCCAATCCCATCCCTGATTATTTTTACATATTAACTCAACGATTAGTTTACCATAGGCAATGAACATAGTATGTAGGCAGACCATAGTAAGTGTTATCGGTCATTAACTGTTTTTAATAATATTAATATCAATGTACACAGTATTACCTATGTATCGTTTTCCTAAATAATTTTTACTTATTAATCAAGTTTCACGGTGCTTTACTATTTCCGAACATTAAAATGTTAAGCGACAAGGTGCTCCATTAAGTGATGCTTGCAATTTGTTTACACCATATAGCCTTAATTTCAATTTGTATGTTGACCCCTTGTAACTGCGAACAGCGATAAATCAGTGAATCGAAAATATAAATCTCATACTCGTCCAATAGTATAAATATCTAAATAAAGTACCGTTATAAAATATAAAAAGATAATTTATAGTTTTGACGAATTCCGAACAAACTTACCTTACAGTTAAATGCTGGTAATCATTTAAAGTGTCTTAGGAGAAATTTTTCTTGGGCGAATCAATATGATGTTGAAAATTGACAATTATTAATAAAATATTGAATCGAGGAATTAAAAACGATACAAAATTGTATGCAAAATATAAAATAATTGTTTGCTATAAAATATTACTAATCGATACTGGAGTTAACGCGTGGTTTTTATTCAGTTACAAGAGCAGGGTACAAATTACAGTATAATATACTCCTACATTTTGGTCTGTTGGCTTATTGAAATGTGAATCAAAAAGTATAATAAGACAAGTGTATACTTTTTCAAGCTCGGTTTGTTGACTATTCGGATCAATTTGCGTACAATAAAATATTACATAAAAATGAAAGTTTTCTAGTGTCCTTATAATGATGCAATACTTATATCACGATTCACGGATATCTCAATAGTCACAACAGTTTTTCGCTAAAATTCACATTATTTTCTAATCACCTACAGAATAAATAAATCGGATTATTTGTATTGAAGGTACCTACTGACTCCCTAGCAGTTTCTCCTTCGGTAGTATATTTCTGTACTTAATACACTGATTGTTTCCTTTCACTGCAGGCTGTTGTCGGGCGGGATTGGCGGACCAAATGACTTTTCCAGTATAACGACCTGATGCGAATATCTCCCTCTTTGTTCGTTCCGAGTCGAATTACATCTCCTTCTCCCTTTATACTCAACGTTCTTATTGTCTCTCCTTAAACACCTCCCTATTTTGTCACAACGCCACTGTTGTATACACTGAATAATTCTTGGGCAATTTCACATACTTTTCAACTGTCCTTCTCATTCTACTGACACATTTATCTTATTCATCCAACCATGTAAATCGATGATACCTATACGCGTATTCATGGTGTTTCGTTTTCAACGCACAAGAAAATCTTTTGAACGCACAGGACATCGGTGCAGGAAGATTTCATCAGTAGTTGTTATTATCGTCTTAATTTTGCTAAAAAAATCTCATATGATTTCCAATTATTATACGTCATATTGTGTAGGTATATATATATATATTTGATATATAGCCAAAATGAAAACAAAATGAGAACAATAATATTATGATCGTCGTATCTGACGTTAGTGCAAATTTATCGGCTAAATGAAATTTGTCTCGTGGCCTATATTATATTTTCACGGCTAAGTGAATATTTATCCTAAAACAAAAAAAAAAAAAACATAGCATATTGTTCAACAAACAAATTAACGGCAATATACTATCAATTAGCTTTACGTATTATAATATTTTACTCTAGAAAAATGTGCTTATGAATATTTTGTAAAAAAAAAAAAAAAATTGAAAAGAATAGAGGTAAATATTTGTAATAATTATATTGAGGTTAAAAAATCGTTGAAATAATTGATGCGTAAACCATTTTCCGTTATGAAATAACATGATCAACTAATTACCAAGTTTATTACTCGTCACTACTATATTTTATATTATTAAGGTATTTTTATTTATGATTTAGAAGTGTTAATGATGTAAGACATTAAAAATAATGTGAGAATGATTCTCAATCCTTACAAAACAATGACAATGACACAAACTCTTTTGTAAAACGATGCAGTAAATATTGGAGTGAATCAAGACAACAATGGGTATCTACGTGATTGGTCAACCGATCCTAAGGGATAAAATTATTGTCAGGGGAAGAAAAAACTGTAATAACTTTAAACGAGAATAATTGCTGTTATATTTTAATAGGATTAAATAAAATATACTACACACCATGTATTTTATTTTTATATAGGTATGTATATATTTGTATTGTTACTTTAGCAACACGTTCATTTTAAAAATACTTAGTGACATTGATCTCGCTTAAACTGTTTAGTACAATAATATACTTAATATATTATAATCAAATTGTTATGGTTCGATAATGATATTTTCAGTTACGTTTTTGGAACCAAATGAAACCTTTCTAATACTGTTATTGTAATATTTTAAAAAAATAACAATAATAAAAATTGTTTCATTTACGAAAAACTTATACTATTATTTGTAATAATATCTGATAAGTATTTCGAACTAATAAAAAATATTTTGAATTCAAATACAGATATATATGATTATTTTTGTTTCTGTCAATTACAAAAGAAGATTTGAAAATATATAAATGGATTTCTAAATGCTCATTTATTATAATTTAGAAACTGTCAATTGATTTAAATTAAACATTTTAATATCATGGTTATGCATAACTCTATATTTGGTATACATAATTCATTTTAGAACATTTAAATTTAATATTAAAGTTTGTATATTAGTAATTAAAATTTAAAGCATCTTTGATGATAAATCTGAACCGTGATTCATCAATCATTTATAATTTTATATGCGTTACTGTATATATTTATAACAATGTTTGTTGTAATACAATTTAATATAAATTAAGAGTTGCTTCTATTGAGTAATAATTCAATTTATAGTGTAATATAAAATCCTATTGAACATTGATTATAATTTATAGTTTTAATTTTTTTTTTATGGAGACTATTAAATAATGTAAATACAATTTACAAACATTTCAATTTATTTTATAGAAAAAAAACAATAAATTAACATTAATATTTAACGTGGAATTAAAGCCATTATCAACTCCCTCTTAATTTATCACATATAATCATTTTGGATTTGTCTAATAGATTTAATTAACTATCATTGGACGTTTGTACTAAAAAAAAAAAATTAAAAATTAAAATAACAAATTATATATTTGTTATATTGATTTTTTGGATTTTATAAATGCATATCACTATTTAAGAACAAATAAAACTTTGAAAAAATAAACTATTTAATTTCGTATGAAGATATAATATATAGGTAGTAGAGTATAATATATAATAAATAATTTTATCCATCTTAGCATCAAGTCAAACTATATTATAATCATAACGTATCTACTATAAAATAACTAGAATTTCCAAAAATAATAAACGAATATTGAACTAAGTAAAAATGAATTATAGTTATATTATATTCATTCCGTAAGTAATTTTAAATACAATGGTTTTTCAGTGAAAATTGAAGAATACAAAATAATTTATTTTTTATTTTCAAGTAGTCATCTATATTTAATAAAATATAAACATTTTGTTTTACAATATTTTAAAATTTCCCGTGAAACCATTAAAGGTATTTATTAAGAATCTCAAAATGGCTTTTAAAACACGTTAAATAAACAATTTTCACATTTTGAGAAATTCATTACCTAATTATAGCTGTGTGGTTTTTTTTCATCATAATCCTCGTTTTAGAACAGTATAAAATATTTGAAATTTTAATATAACCCATTTATAGATTTTACATTGAACTCGATTGTATTTTTATTTTTTTTTTCTCAGAATAGTTTTCGCTAAAAACTTCGAAGCAAGCATAGTACGCTTTTACATACTTTTATATACTTAGACTAGTATTGAAAATTTCTCGGCATACTGATATCTCCACGTTATTGTTTTTTTTAAATACGGTGATATATTATATTATTGCAGACTTTAAATATAATCACATTTGAGTGAAGGCGCCTACAATATCTTCATTAAACTCTTTTTTACACTGTTTTTTACGTTTAAAGCTGTAATTTCAACATTTACAAATGAAAGTTAATAATACTATGTATCAGGTATGTCCTGTATGTAAATATATTAATTGTTATAATTTTGATTTCAATTACTGAATAGATTTTTTATCTAACACAAAAAAAAAATAATAATAAAAATAAGATATAATACTCTTTACATGTAATTTTAGTTAGCGTGGTTGTAAAATGTGAAAAAAAACATTAAATGCGTACTATATTTTGGGCACATACTTATAATGTTTGTATTGTTATTTATGTTCAAGTACTTCATATCGTAAGTTAAGAGCTTTTACTTTTCATAAATGTACAACGTCATATTAGCGTTTGGTTCATTAAGATACTTTTTGAAGTATTTATGTATGTGTCTGTGTGTGTGCAATTTATACATATAATATTCAATGCTCTTTGATTTTTTGACACAAATTGTTTTTGTTGATGATTTTATTATACCATAGCAGCGTGTAATTCTGAGAAATTAATACGAAACGTAATTATTTCATAAATAATATTGTATTGAAATTGTTAAGATGCAGTATAGCATTATTATATTGTTTAAGTGTTCCAAGAAAACGTATCTACATAAAGTATTCGAAAATTTGCAAGCTATTTTAATGAACTGAATAAAAAAAAAACCAAATACACGATGTTTAAACAATAATATATTTACAATTAGTGTTTTGAAACGAAATCAAAAGTACTTTTGTACGTAAATAAAACTCTAAATTTTTTTTTCGTTTGTTAAAAATAAAACGAATAAAAAAATATTCCTTTTAATATATGAAGATACAAGTTTTTGTACAAATTATACATACATATCCGCTTTGTTTGAATTATATTACTAGACCGTATACACCTATGAATTTATAAATTACAATTAACATTTTCATAATTAAATTAAATTCATAATGAATTTATTATAACAACGTGATTATGAGTTTTATAAATCATCAAGATAATAAAAATAATCACACAATAATACTGTACTTTTTAGTATTGTTGTTTGCAGTAACAGTACAAAAGAAGCATAAAATCATATTTTTTTTACTCGTGAAAAGTATTAAAACATAATTTTATTGTATACTTACACTTTTTTTCATTGATACCTATACAATTTAAATTCCATATTGTACCTAAAGCTCACATTGAAAATTATTTTTTATTATTCCTTTGGAGAATTTTCGAACAATCAAGTAAATTTTATATTAAATAACTATTATCGACATTCGTTTATTTGAGTTTGAGTTATTTTCATTTAAACCATATTACATTTATTAGTTATACTAAAACAATATTTATACTGAAAAACATTTACTTTGTTAAATATTTGAAACAATTATTAATTAAGAATAATATTATCGCATCGTCATATTGTTGTTATCGAAGTATATATTTTAATATTTCCAGAAACATTTAGGTGATGTTCAATAAATATCGATATTTTGATTTTTTTTTTTTTTTTTTTTTGTATTAAATATATTTTTCTTCCTTAATTTTTTTTTAATCACTTCTACAATAAATCCAAATAAAATATGAAATCATTTACATTTTTAGTTACCTAATTTGTTTATGTTTGTTGCTAATGTTATAGTTGTATGACTTAAACAAATTTAGGTGATTTAATGTTTCGAGCACACAACAATTATGTATTCAATTGTATTTCAAGCTGTGAATAGTTAATATTTATTGATTAATAAACTAAAGTTGTTGTATCTAATATGTTTATGTAAAATATTATCTTATAGCTGTTCTAAAACCAATATTTAACATTTTTTTCAACTAGGTACATGATATTATGTTGTTCTAATAATTACAGTACGATAATCAAGATATGTGTATAGGATGTTATCGACCTTTAAGTGTTCACAAAGCTTTGAAACTTCAGCAATAAAAAAATTAAAAATAAATAATGATTAAACTTAAGACATCTATGATGTAAATGTATTAATAGTCAAGTTGGCACTGGTTATTATATTAAGATCATAAAACTAACATCAAAATTTGTTAGAAACTTATTAGATTTAATCTACATTTGTTAATTACACCATTGACTATTTTATTACGATATACTTAATATACTTATACTAACGCAGTATTGATATCTCGTGATCATTGGTTAAGAACTAAGAAATTGTTAATTCCATATCATATTTATACTCGTTATCTAGGATTTTGTCAACAAACTACATCATCATTTTACACTAGCTCTGTGTAGAACACATTATAGTATTATAAGTTATAACTCAAAGCAATAATTTGTAGTTTACTATTAGATGACACTGCAATACGTGCTTCATATTATTCATACATTTTATCTTATTCCTACAATACAGTTGAGTACATTTATATTTAAACAACAGTATCTATTTACTGTACAGTGAAATTTACGATTAAACTAATAATTCATTCTTACACAACTATAATATTATAATATAAGGAAATAAACTTAATCCTACTTTAATGAATTACCATTGTTCTCAGATTATTTAGTGTCGTCGTGTTATCTATAGTATTTTTCTTCTTATATTAACCAAATTTTAATGTTTTTGCATCCGTTCAGATACCATATAATATGTGATAATATTATACACTCTATAATAACTTAATATTTAATTAATATTATCTAATGTTAAACCAATCAGTAATAAAAATACAGTACGTGTTATCAACCAGTGGTATCGGCTAATAATTTAACAAATTCATCGTGAGTTTAAATATAATAAAATATTGTTGACAAAAATATCAACCTTTTTAAAATACATAATTAGATAAACCATACGATAAAACATATCGTGTCCAACTTTATAATAATCAAGGTAGTTTTCAATATAATTTATACACTTTATGTGTATTTGGTATCCAACTTTTTTTATTTTTTTTTTCTATCAGTAAAGAACCAGTGTTTTTCCAAATTATTCGTAGAAATTTCAAATAAAATATGTATATTAAAATAGCAATAATTGTTTATGCGCTATTTCGTAATAAACTTTAACAATATGCTAAAAAATGCAATTGAATAATTGCCAACAGCGCGTTAGTATTAATTTAGAGGTTACGATTTACTTAAAAGATAATTTTCAGTGAACATAAATACAATTTACTAACATAAATATTTTATGGACAGCGTTTTATCTTACATCAAAGACATTTCTGAGAAATATATATATATTTTTTTTAACTAAAATTGTTTTAACGGGGGTTAGGGCAATATTCTAAAGTTATTTAACATTGCCATAGCGATATATATGCAAATAAAAATGATAAATCAAACTATCATTAGACGAGTACAAAAAAATAAAGTATAGATATATGTTTATTTTCTTAGTTTAGTTAGTTTAGAAATTACAACAAAGGAATAACATCAAATTATAAAAATACCATACATATTAAATAAGTATAAAAATGATTGCGAGTACCAGATTAACAACATGTCTGAAGACTTTATGGCTCATAATTGTTTAGTTATACCTATAGTATATTATACCCTATTAAAATTAATTATTAAATATTGTTTAGATATACCGATATATCTTTTTTTTGACTTATTTTAATATACAATGGCTTATATTAAGTATGACAATACCAACAATATAAAATTATTTTGAGATAATTATATCGGCAAATCTTTATGGTCGCCGAATTCTGTACGCTGTATACTTAGCGCGTTCATATTATAATGGGAAACAAATTTACGACGGTCATTATGGTAACAATAGTGTTTGACATTAATTTGTAATTTCCGTTTTAATCTAGATTTTGTTGTTCTAGTTAATTTAATTTTTTTTTTTTTAATTTATTAGGTCATGGTTTTGGACGGAACATAAATTAAATTAGACTATTTCTCTTGTTTAATTAACAATAATTTATTATTTTTTTTAGTAATTAAAGTATCATCTAATTATTTGTGTTATATTTTTAACGAAAAATAAATTCATTTTTAATCACGATTTATTGTTGCTGGTATTTGAAATTAAAATATGGTATTTACCTATATTATAATAATATATTTATTTTGTTAAACTAATCGAAAAATATATATACATAAAAAATAATAATAATTAAAAATAATTTTCAAGAGTTCATTTTCTTGATAAAAATTAATATAATCTGAAAATAAATTATACGTCTTATTATTATTATTATTGTTTATAATCGAATCTTTTAAGTCGAATAATAAAGAGTAATAATTCCACATACATAATAGTTATTATATCGTGTATGGCGATATTAAATATTAATATTAAACTTCTATTGTCGACTCAATTTAATATTATCCATAAACTATATACGTTTATTTTGTACGTACATTGTTATTTTCAGATCACATTATTATCGTCTGAAAAAATTATTAAGATATCATCGTCTATGTTCAAATAAAAAATAACATGGTTTTAAATAATAAAAAAAAAATAATATTCTTTCATTTCACGGTTTTAATAATTTAAAAATAATAAATTGAAATTAGAATTAAAACCATATTTCTAAAAACAATATAATACTTTTCGTCTATATATAATGATATTATGTACTATATGCATATTTAAAATCATTTTCCTAATAAGCTACACTGATTAATAATTATAAATATAATTGAAGTAAAAATATATAAGAAGAGGCATTAGTTAGGGTAGAATGGCCTAGAAGATCGGTAAGTACTTCTCCATATTATATGCAATATGCTTATATTTTTTAAATGTTATATATTGACTGTATTATTCAAATGTAGTTTACGCGATAATTATTAATTAATTTGTATAGGTACTCAGATTTTATTTTTATTTTTTTTTTTTTTAAGTCATTAATTTGAAGTGGATACATGCATGCAATTTACTTTACAAAATTGTTAATTACAAAATTCATCAAATTAATTTGTATTCGGAAAGTTATATTTCATAAACTTGAAGCTATTTCGCTTTTGTATTAAAAAATGCCTATTAAACATATTTTAACGTGGTATTCTGTAATCAATCGTCTGAAACATTCTAAGAGAGTCTTAAAATTATTATAAGCTTTTAAGTAAAAAATTAACATATTGATGAAAAATCAAGTTTTTAATTAAAATAATTAAATATAGTTATACCTACTTACATTAAAAATGACGGTAATAAACAAAATAATTATTAGTTTCATAATATTCGTGTCCCTGGCGAAAAAGAACAAAATTTATGAATATACACTAATTAAAAAATAAAAGCACAAAAACAAAATATTAATGTAATCAAAATTGTTAACAGTGTATAATAATAAGAAAAGTTTAAGTTTCTGTGAAAATTGAAAACAAAAGATTGGTGTGATTGTATTTATATTCTTAAGAACGTGATAAATATTTTTATACGTTTTACACTCGTCTTTTTAATGCATTATACCTAAAGACTATGGTGTGTACCGGATATTGTCACTGTTTTTGACAATCGAGTGATTTTGATAATATTATTGTGTACAGGTCGTTAGAGATACATATGAATAATAATAGCAATTTTAGTTTTCTATAATACTCCATAATAATATCCATAAAGTCTATAATATTATCATTTTTCTACCAAACAATAGAAACCTATAAAACGCGCTCAGCAAAACACTCTGTATGTATACAATATAAGTAATAAATAAACCAAATGACGCGACGTATATTTATTTTGAACAGAATTTGAAAAATATTGTTTTATTATTATTTGACCAAGCAGTAGGCTAGTCCTCACGCACGCTGTTGGCGTGTCGGGTGTGTATATATGTGTGCTTTTTTCCGTCATCGTAATCCGCGAAATCAACTCTATTCATGTATTACATGGGGCGATGATTTCTCCAATTACAATTGTGTCTGGTTGGGTACGCACCTAAATCAAGTTTTCGATTTCATTTATTACGCACAAGTCCGGCAGGGAAGCCTGTGAATTTCACGGAAAGAAACTAGCCGTGTAAGAATACACTTGATGACCCTAGGGAATAACCTTTTGATTCGTCGCCAAAGTTTCTGATGACTACTGATTAATCCCCGCGGAACGGTTGTTCAAACGGTGAGGGAAGTAGGTACCTACAAGAAGAAGAAGATGAAGCTCCTCAATAATAATATTTCCCCGGTGACTTAACCGGCTGTTTCTCTCGCCGTGTATATTATAATTATATGGATAGGCACAACAATAATATGATACGTACTTTAAGTGTGCTTTACACCGAATAAATCATGTTTTTCGTTTTTTATTTGCATTTTAATAATTAAGCTGCTTTTGGGTAAATACGGTGTACATTATAATTACATACTTGACAGACTACCACCGCTTTGATATAAAATTATGTCTTTAGCCCTTGGAAATCCTATGGTTTATCTATTTATTAGAATATAAAATGATATACAATTTAATAAAAATTATTGATGGTTATGAACACTAACCAATTTGTACATATTTATGCGTTTGAAACAAAAATATATTTATAAAATACTTAGTTCAACATTATCTTTAGTCATTTTTTTTTATAGATTTAGTCTTATAACTACATTTTTGTACTCGTAAATGTGACAGATGTTTTCAAGTCATTCGTTTAAATTTGAAACATTTTTTCTACTCATATTATATTATTATTACATTGTGATACAACATATTAATTTCAAACAATTTTAATTTTGGATTATGTGGCAGTGTTCATATTTTAAAAATTGAAATATTGGTTCTCCGCCTCGTTCATGGAGCCTATAGCCTCCGGTCAAGACTGAGAAGCACCTCTAATGCCACAGTAGGTCGTAAAAACTCGTGAATACTAAGACATATTATATAGTAAATTTATCAACGCCAAGAAAAAGGGTAGACAAAATGTAAAGATAAGTGAATACCTTCAGTATCTAACTCCGTCCGCACGTCATGATAATAATATTATTGGCAATGCAAGCTGCAGACTTTTCAATTTAACGATTTTCGAACGAATACAGTACATTTTAAATTACAATAAATAATATATTATATTGTATAATATGATTGGGACGGACGAAACTTTTCAATATGCCGATCGTGTGTGTGTTCTACACAATATTAGGTAAATACTATACAAGATACGAGATAAGTGGACCTATATAACGAGCCCTATTGATTCCAAACATAACCATGGTATAGTCGATATTATACGGTGCAATGTTTTATATTAAACTAACCCTTGATATGTGTAAGACTCGCCGCTTAAAAGCAACCACGTTAAAACAATATTACCGTACCTACCGTTTATGTGTCATAACTCGTAGCAGTATAATATGAATTATTACACCTTTACATTTTTAAAACTTTCGTGGGTATATTTTGAAACCTATTACAGAATCAATTGTATACAATTAACATAAATAAATACATAATAACCCCGTTTGCTTTAATAGCGTTTAAATTAAAACGTTATTAGACTCTTCTTAGAAATTGTCTTCAGTTATACAGTGCTATTCATTAAATTATATACGCGATACCTATATAACATTATAAGTGATAAAAATGATTTTAAAATATTTAATATCTATACAAATTAATAGCATACGAGTAGTTCTTATAAAGCGTGATATAATAGCTTTGTGAATGTATTCCAAGCATTCTGATTCAAATATTTTCTTTTGACTTCCCTGGAGTGTTGCACTCCTAGCATCCGCATTAATCTAGATTCAACAAATATTTTATTAAAATGAGTAAAACTATATATAATAATATGTTATATATCATAGTAGGTACTTATTATTTCGTATAGAATAAATCTTATCTGCTATTAATCTTAAAATTAACCACTTATCACAAAATTGTTGTAACAGTTGATATTAAGACTGGCGGTTACACTAAGTGATGAACGTTTTACGTTTTTATGTTTTATAAATAATAATAATGAGTCGAGTTGTCACCGAATATTTAAAAACCAGAAAAACACTTCTTATATTAATTAAAAACATATTTTATATTACGAAATATAAACTATGAAAATGATTATAATAATATATTGTTAATTAATTTTTATTTTTATTCTTTTATTTAAAAGTTAATACTATTTTATCTTATCTCACTGATTATTTTATATTTCATTAAATTAAATTTATAATTTTCTGAAGAGGAAACGTTTTGATAATCATTGAGCATGACGTGCAAATTAAATAACACAAAGTATAATGCATTACAACTTATATATCATTGTCCTTGATACTCATTTCAATAATACGAATAAGCATAACAATTTTCTTATTTATTTTTAAATTATTATTAATATATTTTTTTATTTTGTCCATGCAATCAACCACCTATAATGCATTATATTTTATAATAATAAACATTTACAATAAGAAACTTCAAATCACATATTTTTTGAGGTACAATAATACATTTTTCCTAACATAATTTTTCCACTTTTAGTCCCATTTCTAAAATTTGAATCTTAACTCACGAAAAGCATATTTTATTATTTTTAAAAACTACTAGCTAAGCTAAATAACGTACCAAATTCTAATTTAATTATATCCAATCAGTTTTTATATATATATTTAAAGTGAGCAATTTTAAATAGAATATTGTCTTGGCGAAGTACATTATTATAAGACCAATTTTTACTTCTACATGTACTTAAAATCTAAAATTATTATATAATGCGTTTTTTTTTTAATTTTGTTCATTTCGTTTTAAGAATATTTTTACACGCGACATTTATCGTCTTGTAAGCACGAGTAATTTATTGTGTTTTGTTTCTATTTATGTACTTGGACCAACGTAAAAATGTCATAGATTTTGTTAGCTTCCCCTGCTTTATTATAATGTGATTACTAAACATTATTCATATTTGGTTTTAAAGATTTATTGATATTAAACCTTAACTATTATTTATTAATCGTTATTTATTTCATTGTGTCATTTTGAAAATCGTATTATGTGATTCATATAATTTTCTAATTTAATGAATATAAGCCACATGTGCCAAGTAACTAACAGATTTTGAAACATCTATATTTAATGCATAACCTATGTCTCATAAATACATTTTTTCGAGCATTGAATTTTCATTGTATAGTGCTGTTATGAGTACGATGACGAAACTATTAATTTTATGATGTTTTTTTTATTTTATAGAAACGTTTTAACACTTGACTTATTTTTTATGTGTAAATTATTTAAAATTCTTTGTGAATTAAACCATAAACAGTAAGATACAACATATTGATACGAACATGCGATCCTTAATTCAATACTCAATTTTTTTCCTGTAAAATTGTTTTTGAATTAAGTAAAATCATAATTTTCCCCTCAAATTTCCATCCCAATGAAATACAACTAAGTGAAATATGGATTCAAATTATTAAGTACATTATCAGCTAAGTTCCTTAAAGTTTGAGCTGAAAGTTTATCAAACTTTCTACAAGTGTAAAGTTTTTTGTTATAAGAATTAGATATCACTTAAGCAACTGCAGTCCTATCATTTCGAACTCTATTACAGTTAGCGCAGTGAGTTATCGTGTGGTTATCTGAGCCTATTGGACATGTTTGTTTGTTTGTTCAGGGATGTGTATTTGGAAGGTTAGATTATGGAGTTGTATTACCACAGAACCACATTTTACGCATTATATAAATTATTATTCTAAATTCACACAGGATTTTTATAACTGCAGTCATACAATATTGTTTTGATTTCTTACTATTTCTACAACATAATAATATGAAACATATTATTATTGAGTCGATTCAAGTAAAATCTATTGTATTTTTTTTATTAATTTGTTAAGTCAATTCAAAATTGCATATTTATATATTACGTTTAGTTACTAGTTAGTGACTTTTTTCGTTACCATTTGTATTGTACACAAATGTTGTGCATTAATATTCTACCTCTTGGGTCATCGCTGGTATAAAACAATAACTATTAACAAGTTATGTCCCTAAGAAATTACTGGTACATTAGTGACTCGTATACAAGTTGTATTCCAATTATAAAATAGTGGTACACAAGCTGTGTCCTGACAAAAAATACGAAGGATACACGAATTTTATCCTGATGAAAGAGTTGATTACACGAGTTGTGTTATGGTCAAAGTACTTCAGTTTAGTGTTCGCACAACTGGTAGTTTTAAAGCATTTCACTTCAATTTAATTCAATATTCTATTTAAGTAATTCCAATGTTTTTACATTCTATTAAGTCATACAAGATTTATAAAACGATAAAATTGAAAGTATTGGAACATTATCAAAGATAACAAATGAAAAATATTTACTTTTTAATCAAAGTAAAAATGTATGTAAAAATATTCAAATTGTTGGATTTAAATTTAAAAAAAAAATGTATTTCAATATTTTCCAAATATGTAATTATTTTTATTTTCCATTAATAGTAGTTATAAATATTCAAAATAACAGTTTTTCTTGTATAAAATATATGTTTTAATTTTAATATTGTACCTAATAGACAAATTTCTTCATTTGAATTTACATCTTGTAAATTCACCAGACACAGTTTAAGTAACCTAAAAACATCTAGGAACACAACTCCGATCTTTGGGTATAACTCATTTATAGCCTTATAAAAATCACATAAATAACACTTCTAATGATATAATATTATAATATATAATTATGATATTTTTATTTTTATTTTGTACTCAAGTACATATAATTGTATTGAAAATAAAACAAATTTACTTTTTTTAACATAATATAGTTCATAATTTTATAATATAGGTCTGTGTCTCATTGATTAAATTAAAAGCTCAAAAACGATTTTTACACACCATACAATGATAATGATTCTGATTCAAATACGTAATTTAAATTAAATAATATTAGAACAGCTTCAGAATAATATAATATATGAATAGATGTATCTTTCTAGTCACAGGAATGGTACTATAATAATATAATCAACACTATCTTTATATGTACCGTCAACGTAATCGATTGTTCTGTATACTATTAGACCATTAAAATCCCTTCATAGATATTAAATTGCAGTCTCCGTTTTATTATTTCAATTTTCACAACTCTGTTCAGATCGAACATCCTAATAATGAGGTCTGGTAAATCGAATTTTAACAAAATCTCATTCTATAATACATTTTTTTGGTTTTGTTTTTGATGTTTTCTGTAGTTGACGAATTGTTATATAATGTATCAACGTATCGTAATATTATACTATCTATTACTATATTGAATGTTTTTACATTTAATTAAATTAATAAACACAGAAGAACATTTTTACCAATTATTTTTCCAAATAAATAAATAAAACAAATTAGTAAAAGTTTATAAACTAAATACTAAAAATATAAATATATTATTATATTGTTATTGTATTGTTAATATACACAAATACATTTAACTTCACATATTTCTATTGAAAATCATATAGAAATGTTATTTGATTATTTCACTTAAAAATATATATATATGATTCTAAAATTTAAATTAATATATCATAGTAAAAATAAATAAAGTACAGACATAAGCTTACTATTTGAAATATTATTAGTTAAACTTTTCACGATATATTACTGAACTCCATATTTCATTAGGTCTGCATGGGGTTAGTCAATCTTATTTTCTTCTACGTCCTATTATCTTTAGTTACATCACTAAACTTAATCTCTTCGATAAACTTACACCGACAGTTCTCATTATCCGAAATTAATTAAATTTCTATTTAAATAAAAAATGTTTAGATGTTTAAGAATCAATATAAGTTTACATTTATATTATATAATTTTTATGTTAAATTTATTGTAACATATTCTAAGATGTTCGAGAACAATTTTAACAAAATAATATATACCTACTAATTTTAAAATTTAACTAAATATTTATTATTAAACCACTACTATATAATATTGCCATTTGGGAAATTAAAATTTAAAATTCTTCTCATAAATATTCAGAACACTTAAACTAAATATGTAAATGAGATCAAAATACTTTAAATATACGTTTTACTCAAAATTGTCGCATAAGTAAAGGTATATAATCCATCACACGAAAATTAAAAAAAATAATTCGAATAACTTGAGTTTGATATAAAGTAAAAATATTTATTAGAACAATTTAAGAGAAATCGTCCACCACAAACTGTTTTTTTGCTTAATAAACTTTGATAAGGATAGTGCAAATTAATTTTTGTGTGATGATTTTAATTTTTTATATATATTTATTTATAGCCAATTTTTGTATTTGTTTCAACCTACTTAAGAAAATTGTATTTTTGAACTGTTATTTAAAATATTTATATTTGGTTACACAACAAGGGTAGAAAAAAAACCATCTATTTAATTAACTTTACTGTAGTATATTAAAAAAATATTAATTTAATTATGGTTTATATTTAATTTTTATATTTTTTGAACACATATGAAAAACAATTATTTTAAATAATTGTACGAACCACAAAATTTTGTTTTATGTTTCGTGATTAAAATATTATATATTATGTTTTCGTATTAATCATGATTAAATATTCATGCATGGAATAGTTTTATTGAAAATGCAAAAATATATTCATATGACAGAAGTTATTATTTACATACTAAAATAATTTATGCTTTAGGCAAACATAAATTTCTAGACTTTAGTTGTACTCACATTTTGTAATATGTTTGTTTTTTTTCTTCAAACTATAAAATATTCGATGGCAAATAGTAAGTTATTAAAAGTATTTCATTCCTTTATATTATTTATGTCCATGATGGCATGAAAATAAATACACTTTTCAACCAAATACACTACATTATTAATATATAGTATATATATATATATTTTTTTTTTGTACGTTTTCATAGAGAGCTAAACTTAAGAGTCAAAGCATAGCATACTAACAAAGACACAACTCTCATTTACTGTTGTTTGAAGTAATAAAGCTCAATGCGTAGTGATCTATGCAATGGTATCGTTTTAATTAAAGAGGTACACATAAAGGGGTAAATTACGATCCTTTCAATTGTGTGCATATATAAATACAAGACATAATACACATAACTTCTACCAAAGAAATTTCTATTATTAAAATAGTCAAATTTTTGTTGTATGTTTATTTTATAAATGTTATACAGACCAATATTTTTAGTAATTAAAAATTAAATCATGAAATTATGTATTCATTACCCTTTCTCCCTACCTAATTGTAGAATAAATCATGTTAATGAATATTGTAGAGCTTTAGCAATTTATTATTTTAATTTATTCAAATCAAAGTGGTAATCAATAACACAAGTTTTGACGGATTAATATTATTTTATAACAAAATTACAAACGGGAATTTTCAAAATATTAAATACACAATAGATTTTAATATTTCAAAATTAAAATATTCAAACAAATTATTTAGATTTAATATTTAAAAAGCATTAGAGATTTGATATTACTTATCGCTTCGAGTTCGAGAACTATTTTTTTTTATACATATACACAGATCATTTAACAATTACTAGAAATAATATATCTAAGCAATGTGTGAATTTAATGAGTCGATTATTCATTAACTATAAATAACGGAAATAATCAAGTCGATAAAAACCTACATTTTCAAGCAATATATATTTAATGTGTTGTCATCCGTCGCATTACGCTAAAAGGGCATTCCTTCAATTTCATAATGTAATAAATTATTAATTACATCAAAACGCTATTATCTTAGATAAAATACGCACCACAATCGAATTCCACATAAATATTTTGCAAAGTAGGTAATAATAATTTGAATTTTAATCGTGTATTAGGTATATTATAATATTGATTATAAGTTATAAGCAAGTAATTTAAAAATAAAATTAACGTACCTTGTGTTTCAACCTTAATATTTTAAAGTAAAAAATGAAAATAAATTATTGCTTTACGCATAGAATTATTTGATTAAATTTATATGGGTTTTTTCTTCAATATTAGTTTCTCGATATCATGACCGTAAAGTATAAAATATTTATATTTTACTTTTTACATTTTAATGGCCAACGGAAATTGAATGAAAGTCAGAAAATGTGTTTTTGTGCGATGGATTAGATATATCAATTTATTATTAAAATAAAAAATTTAAAAAAACAAAATTGTTTATTATTTTATTTATATTGTTTGTAATAATATATTATGTATGACGTACCTACTTATTAGTCGTATAGGCTTTTACTTTGTCGAACTGCTTAAAAATTAATTCAAATCAAATTGACGGTGCCTACGTTTTAATTAATAAAACAATTTAAAAGTTAGCGTTTTAATAATGCAAAGAGAACCGGAAACTTTAAAGGAAACTTCTCAAGTGTACTCGATCCTGGAGTAATTTCAAATCCAAAATCACTATATTGTTTTTATAATTTTTTTTTTAAATAGATTTAGGGATTATAATTTTCTAGTAACAATAATAAATTTATTAAAGATGTTTATTATTTATTTTTTTTTTTTATATATTGGAAATTTAAATATTCTCAATCTTGAACACCATACTGGTTTAATTATTATTTGTATTTATTATTACTGAGCATTATAATATTGAACGTATGAAAAACGAGAAGTCTAAAATAAAAACAAAAACATAAATTACATTTTATCCTCCCGCATAACTACTATAATATTTCACTCTAATGAAATTGCTATTATAATTTATAGTAATACATAATATTATTATTATTATTATATGAATGTGATAACAATGAATAAAGGCAATAGAAAGGGGAAGCGTAAACCATATATTTAATGTATATTTTAGTTTACGGAATGTCAAGTATGTGTTTCTAATTTAAGATCACTCAATTTCATTTATATATGCCTCAGCATCGAGGCAATAATATCGTATTGTTATTTTAAAAATCAATATTGATTTACTGATTTTTGAGGTCAAATAACCATTCAAATCATTTTAGTGGTTACCGGGTATAATTCAGTACAAATAATGGGATGTACTTTTGGACGAATAATAGTATTGCATACCTACCAAGTAATAAAACAAAATATAATTATGTATTGTTTCTTGTAATGTATTATAATATAATGTATGTTAAACGTAAAATATGGTTTACAGAGAAGTAATAACTCAAATGGTAGTGATTATTTAATTTTTTACGAAATAAATGTTATTAAAATGTTATTGTATTCCAATGAAGTAAATAAAAAGGATAATACGCACGAATATAATATTATAAAAAACATAAATGTACAACGGCAAAATATACTATTTGTTACACAATTGTGGTCAATTGATTTAATTAAAAAATTAAAATAGTTGAATCAATTTATCAAATTCTGTTGTACGAATATTATGATAAATAAAAAGAGAATTTAACAATAAAGCGTTTTTTTTTTGTTCATTAAAATATATTTCAGAAATAGTATTGCGATGATAAAATAAATTTAAAAATATGCTTTAATAAAATACATTTTCCATATTATAATGAGATAAAATTTATGCTAACATAATACTCGCGCCATATTTATATTTGTATATTTTCTTTTTGTACATGAACGGCTTACAAATATGTTTGTACTATGAATTGACTTTATACTCTTAAGTACCTACGTGAAATAATGATATTATAAAAATAATTATAATCGTAACGAAACAATAATAATAACGAATTTCAGTAATACATAGTTCTGAAAACACCACATAAACATTTAAACATCGAGGAGTTTAGAAAGCAATCGATCCGTAAAAGATTTATGTCAGTGAGAACAATTATTAAATGGAAGAATATAAGAACGGGAGAGAGGGAAAAAATCAATTGCTGTCTGTGAACGATAATAACGCAAGTGCCTGAGGTATTGGTAGAAAATTAGAGAATTAGCCGAATTCTGGTAGACTTTATTCACTGTCATGGTCTAAAGGGAATGCGTGTCAAGATGAATGTTTCTATTCATTAGTCGGCTCCGAACTGCTGCCAGCACCTCTGCAGCACTTATTAATGGCAACAGAATATGCCAGCCATAAATATCCTAGTTTTGTGTTAAATTAATTATCGCTTCGAGTGATTTATTGTCAAACAGGCGAGTTTTGTAAACAGAAAAAGCCATAACCGTCACCGATCGCCCTCGTTGAAAATATTATTATTTTTAAAATTTACCTAAACCGTGTACCTCGACATCGACACAATGACGTCATATTATGTGTACGAGATATTATTATATTATGCTTCGAACTTGGTACTTACACGGACATTCGGCACAAGTAGTAATAGTCTTATAGAATAATATTATGGCTGGCATGACGTGCGTCGTGGTGTATCTCCCGTCGAGTCCAATACCATCTGAGCACGACAAAAATAAATTGAACGCTAATTGATTATAATTGAACGGTTTCGCAGATAAAAAATTATCACGCGTACAATTACAAGTCTTAAAATAATAATATCTTCTACCGTGTATATTAGGTACCTACATTCAAAAACCTACATCGATTACAGTAGTATACCGTGACCGTAGTTCAATATAATAGTTATGCTACGGATAAGAAGTGCTACCTACCAACTTAGTATGTTTATTTGGTTTTTTTTTTTTTTAATTACGTGTCAACCGCTTACAGCGTTATGTCAACCA